>JAODAL010004869.1:0-150634 GCA_025379985.1 Phyllomedusa bahiana
CCACACACACAAAAAAAAAGTTATGGCTCTCAGGCTGTGGCCATAAAACATTTTCCTTTTTAAAATAAAATGTTTTGTTTAAAAGCGAAAAAAAAAAAAATACATATTAGGTAACCTGAAAATTCGTTCGCCCTGCAAGTAAAACAGCATGTTTTTTATACCCCGAACTTCTTTTAAAAATAAAAATACACTCCCAGGATTGCTTGTTTTTTTGTTTAAAATCCTCAAAAAACCCTTTGATAAAAAGAAATTTTAAGTACCATATGCACTCCAAAATGTCCAAATAAAAGGTTTGTGTCAGGGTTAGGTCGGGGACACACAAAAGACACAGACAAAGTGAGGCTCTACACGGGCCCCAGCCCTGTCCTGTCTTTTGGAGACCCGACCCCCTTAATATGCTGGCCCCCAACCCAGAAGACTGATGGCTGCACTAACCAAGGTGAAACCCCAAGAAAGGGACAAACAAACACAAAAAAAAGTTAACGTGTAGGCGGCCCCAAGTCGGTAACAAAACGGCAGCGGGGTAAAAAAACGTGGGGCAAAGGGGGAAAACGAGCCCAAAGCAAAGGTCAATCCCCGGGGGGGGCCAAAAGTACAGAATCACTGAGAGAGAAAATAGTAAGAAGCAAAAACGGACAGAAAACAGAAAGGATAACAGGGGGGAAGCTATACAGGCAAAAAACCTCTAAACAGGCAAGGATGGTTGGCAAAGGAAACTTAATATGGGAACAAAAGAAAAGAAAACGGAGGTAATGGGCGATGGAACAAAAGACCAATCAAGCAAGATCAGCAAAAAAACCAGGTTAATTAGTGGATGTGGATGATTCCTGCCCAAGGCGTGGGCCCCAGGAATCAATTAAGAATGCAGAAATAAAACCAAGTTAAAAAACAAGTAAAAAGCATTATTCATAGACCACATTTTCGGCGCCGGGTCAAAGACCAGAACCACAGCTGGGGGTCTGTTGGGCCGATCATGAAAACAGGTATCAGACTATGATGACATAAAAACCAATTTTAAAATAAAACAAACAAAAGGGGTTTTTCCCAAAAACATTGAAGAAATTGGTAACAAATTTTGTTGTTTTTTTTCCAGTATTCCTTTAAAAATTAAAAATTTTCAGCTAAAATTGAAATTTTGTTGGAAAAAAAATTTTTTTCTTCATTTACCGTTTTAATCTAAAAAAAATTATGAAAAAACCTGTTGGGTCGTATATTTCCTACACCCCAGAATATATTTTAAGGGGTGTAGTTTCAAATAGGGTGTTTTTTAGGGTGTTTTTTAAAATTTTTAGCACCTTAGGATGTCCCCCAAACCCTAAGGGCACCAAAATAAATCGTATTGAAAAGAGACCCCAAAGTCCGTAAGTCTCCTCCTATTCTGGGGTTTGGGGTTGAGCCAAATAATGCAATAGTGCCACATATAGGATATCTCTAAAAATGGAAGAATCTGATGAATCAATATTAAGTTGCATTTACCTGGTCATATCTATCATGCTCCTGTGAATATAATAAAACGAAAGTCTTAAAAAAGGAAATTGTGAAATTTCATCTCCACTTTGCTTTAATTTCTGTGCAATATCTAAAGGGTTAAAAAAACTTAAACACTTTTGGAAATACTTCAAGGGGTGGAGTTTCTTAGATGAAGTAATTTATGGGGGCATCTAACATTCAGGCCCCTCAAAACCACATTATAACTGCATTGGTCCCTAAAAAATGTATATTGCAAATTTTCTTGAAAAATGACTAGTAAATTTCTAAGCCCTCTAATGTCATAAAAAAAGACATTTAAAAAAATTTGCCAACCTACAGTAACATTGGTACATGCTAGTTATAAATTATTTTGAGTGGAATTACTATCTGTCTTACACACAAAGTTTTGAAGGGGTTAAGCATACAGCCTGAGATGGGAACACCACTCTAGTTCTTAAAGAGGTATTTCCATTTCAGGTTTTGTACTATATGGTCCGAAACTGTCCCATGTACAAGGAATGGAGAGGTGGCCATATATTACCCGCTTCTTCTCTCTAGGGGGCCCCATGTATGAAATTGTCTAGATCTAATACTCACTTTTTTGCCCCATAGAACCCAAACAGATGCCCCCTTTTTTTCAATGGCCTGGGGAAAGATAAAGAGGCGCTCGATTGGGCCTGAGCAAAAAAATCGAGTTTTAGACCCAAAACAGTTTTTTTATCCTGTGGCCCTTAATCTCTAGGGAAGTTAAAAGTGGTCGAGTACACTCCTTTAAATACCTAAGAAACAACAACTAGTGATGACATTGTTCAACTATCGTTTCGATTTGATACGGCAATTTCTGACGATATCCGATAGTCGAAACAGATTTTTCGCCGATGACCATTAAAGTTATGGAGAGGAACAACCCCTTAAATTCTACATCCAAACGGGGAGGGAGAAGCGGAAATTAATACCCCACAACATTTAAACTGGATACTGTACACTTAGGCAAGACAATTAGGCAACAAGAGCACAAAAAAAAACGACAGACTATTCACTATCCCTGCCTGTACCACACATGACCCTTAAACCTCAGACCCACAAATTAAAAAGGCCCAGAAGGCAGTATTTTTGAACCACATTTTATTTTAAACAGGAAAATTGCTACCCTTCCTGTACTCAGCGACCCTAAAACTGCATGACCTGTTGAGTACAGATTAAACCTTTTGTATCTGTACTTTTGCCAAATTGCCACCCCTTTTAAATTGGGTATTTTGCTTATACACAGTAGTTGGGGAAGACTACCACACAGTTTTCGGGGAAAGCTTTCTTTTAATACGGGGAAGACTGACTTTTAATCATTTGTTAGTAAGCATTTGTCAAGCATGTGTTATTTGATCTTTGGGTTTAAATTTGACATTTTGAGGGGGATGAGTTAATAAATCTCGATTCATATTTGGTAATACACATTTTTTGCATGTTTTTGCAAATGTTAAACCGTCCAAATTTTAAACCGCGAGTTGTTTACTGCCCCCGGATGTGGATGGCAAAAAAATGTTCAAGTTTCTTATGCCTGTTATTTAAACCTTTTGCTTAAGCAACTTTTAAAAGCCAGGGAACCCTTTTTTATTGTTTTTCCATCATTCGGGACAGGTAAACCTAAAGGGTATTCCTTGAAAAAACAGTGGCATCGCAACCCTATAATATCTGATTTAATCGGGGCAAGGGAAATAGGATAGAGAATGATTCATGAAAATAGTAAAAAACCCCCCCGTTTCTTTAAAAATCATGGATATAAAAGGGGACAGACAGAGTTCAAATGTTTTAAAATAAATTCCCCACCCCTGACAGTCCCCCCAAAACATTAAACTTGTTCCTCTTTCCCTTTTAAACTTAAGCAAAAGATAAGGGTGTCTCACCGCTTTATGTGGCACATGGAAGGTGGAGCGGTAATAAACCCGCTGCATCACTGCCTGCTTGCTCCAAGGGGGGGCGTAACAAAAGCGATCGCCGGTCTTTTCTACATTGCCTCTTGGTGAGGATGACGGGGGTTGACCACATGCCCCGCCGGGGTGCACCTTAAGCAGCCCCTAGCGGACATTTTGTGGTTTGCGGGCAATCAAAATAGGGAAACCGAAAATTTGATGAAAGTTTTTTTACTGGAAAAAAAAGGGATAAAACTGATAGAAATTCTAGGGTCTGAACCAAGAACGGTCCTCCTAAGGGCCTTCAACTTTTTTTCTCACAACCCCCCTTGTGATTCTTTTAAGATATTTTTCCAATGCTAGGCTTTTTTGTAGGCCATGTTGAAAGGGGTTCTAATCGCTCATATGTTTCGCAGGTTTCTAGGTGTGTTTACAAACTCTGTAGGTTATGAGGGTACTATTTACCCAATCTACACCTTTGTTTATTTTATTTGTGGTATTTTGGTTAGTCTTGGTTTTATTCTATCCCTTCTTTGGAATTCCCCACCCAACCCCCTGGGTCTTCCCCCCGTATTTTCACACACCCCAAAAACAACACAAATGTAATAAAGGATAAGGAGTGATTATGATGATTTTCGGCTCCGGGAGCTTTCTTGCAGTGTGAGCTGAAACCCAAGTAGGTTTTCCTTCTACTTCACTGGGGTTTGGGGACACAGAAGAACTTGGAAAAGGCCTTCAAATCTGGGTTTCCAGAGAATCTTGACATTTTTTTTAACCCAACAAAATCACCAGGTTGTATTTTTGTGGTCCCTTGATCTGAGTCAGATCGGGAATGGGGAAAAACACTGCGGCATGGGAAAGTTTCAATTTTTCACAGACTTATACATATTTTAAAGGTTATTTTCCCCCTGCACTCAACTGTTAGTGGTAGTATTTTCCACCAGGCGGGCCTAAGAATAAATCTCAAAAGGTGTAGACATTTGGCTGCCTAGGGTTTTTTCTGACAGAGTACAGGGCGATGGGTAACTCGGCCATGGAAGTGAGGTTTCCTTCTGGCTTTGAGAACTTTTTTTTTAAGTGTGGCATTCATCCTCCGCCCCCCCCCGAGCTTGGGGAGGTAGGGTGTGCAGTCCAAGGTCACCCTACTAGTTCCAAATGTCTCTGGTTACTTTGCTGTGAATTCCGGTCCTTGATCAGACTCTAAAACTTCGGGGATCCGAACCTGCACACTAATTCATCAGAAGCTTTTTTACAGTGTTTTGCAGTCATATTAGGAGGGGAAGCCTCCCCCACCCGGAGAACATATCCACCCCCTAGGCATATTTTGTAATTTCCCTCTTGGGCAAAAATCGGGTCAATTGGACCCTTTGGGAAGGGGTACAATTTTTTGGCAGTTTCCTTTTGGGGCTTTGTACCAGTCCCCCGGGGTTACAAGCATTGCATATTTCACAACTTTTGGGAATAATTTTTGCTGTGGTCAAAATTCCCGGTGCCAGATATATTTTTTAAAGGAAAAAAACATTTGGGGTTTGTCCTCTTGTGTATGCCAATTGACCCATAAGATTACAGCGGGTTATATGCCTTTGGTAGAAAAATTTATCTTCTTTCCCCCAAAAACCATCCTGCTGCTCTCAGCCTCCCCTTTCCCCCAACTCCTCCTTTTTTGGGCTTATTTGGGTTTTAAATTTGTCTCACAGTAGCACCTGGGTTCATATATTTTTTTTTTCCTTGATTCTGTTTTTCATCCTCTTTTTTTTTCCTTTTCATTCTTTTTTTAGCTTCCTCTTCCTCATTCTTTTTTTTCTTTTTTCTAGCTTTTTTTTTCTCTGTTCTTGTGAGTATATACACCCCACTCGAATTACTGGGGGGAGGTGTGGCCTTTGCGGCCTGATCAGCGTTGAATTTTCCCCCGGGCCTCCCTGTTCCATTTTTCCATGAGCTTTTTTTCAAGCGCCCTTGGGCCGGCAGCGGGGAAAAGCATACATCAGGTCTAAACAGCCCTTTGGTACTTATTGGCGTTCCACTTGCTGTCTGGAACCTCGCGGGGCCCCACTTCAGGCCAAAGTCATCGCCATCCATACACTGGCTGGTCGGTGATATGTTCACATTTTTCCCTTCACAATTTTGCAAGCTTCTGTTACAGCCCAGATTTCACTTCCCTGAGCCGACAAACTCAAGGACAGATGGTTTTTTTACGGTTCAGCAAGGTAACACAGCAAATCCTGTAGGAATCGCCCTTGTTCTCTGCATACTGGATCCATCTGTAAAGAAACATAATCAGGGTTCTCAAGCTTGAAACAGAGATAGTAGGAAGGGGGGAAGTTTCACCTCCATCTGTTTTAAGGCAGTCATGATATTGAAATGTCTTTATTTCTTCTTGTGTGATATTCGGGTCTCCCTCTTCCCCCCTTTAAGAGGAAAACGGGTGGCTGGGTTTTGGGGAGTGCATCTCTTTAAGGGTTTCATTTTCAGGGGCATCAGTAAAAGCATTGAAGTCGAAGTTACTTGCTTTGGATGTGAGGGGTTGGGGGTTGTTTCAAGATCCCTGAAGGGCATGAGGTAAAAGATAATCAAGGGTTCCCAAAAAGATTCTTGAATCTTGTAAGAAGGAGTTGGCACGACAACAATTAGGCAAGTAGGAGCAGCTGTGCGAAAGATCTATCTTGCATATATATCCTAGAGGTCTCATAGCTCCATGTTTTTGAGCCAAAAAACCCCAAGGGATGGCCAGTGTTCGGAGAGAAAGAGGTGGAATGGTTTTGAGTTCTGGGTAAAACCCCGAGCAAGAGCTTCGAGAATAAGTTCTTTAGTTTCAGGAAGCAGGCCCCTGCCCAGGGGCGAGTTGTGGTTTGAAGAAATGTCCCGGAAAAGGGATAAGATTTTGCATCAGGTAGAGCGTTGGTAACCCTTGCGGCAGATTGATTGGGCCCCGGAATGCCTGTTGTTTGAGATGGTAGGTAAGGGATGGACATGACAGCTTTCTTTCGGGGCATCTTTGGGTTTTTTTGGGCCCTTTAGATATACGGTCCAAAAAAAATAACTTTTTCACAAACCATTGCAGTTTTTAGGAAAAATTAAAAAACCTTTCGTTTATGGATGCTAAATGTTGAAGAAGATGAGAAACTTGTGCACGAAGGAAGGTCAGGAGCACAAAGTAAAAATCACCAAACTAAGGAGTTTTACTTCAGAGTGTTCCACATCCAAGGTTTCGAAAGGGGGATGAAGAGCTTGAGTGTATTGATTTGGAGAATTCTGGGCCCCCCCTGAGGGCATTTGTCCAGTGAGTTAGTAACAGATAAGTGAAAGCAAAAAAGATTTTTTAAAAAATTTTGTTAAAGGGAACTGAAGAAAGCATTGCAGAATATAAACTGTTTAAGCAAATGCAATAGGGACTTGGGTGAGAATACATGCGCCCTTGGGGACCCCAGGGGTCTCGAAGATAGAAAAAGCATTCACTGCCTAAATCTTTAACCAAACGATATTTTTGTGGTTACCAGGGACAACCTTTTTGCAACAGGGGAAAAAGGGTGTATTAGCAGGTGAAAAGCAGTGGATGAGCACTCCTTTTTTCAGGAAGCCCCCCCGTGATTTTTTTTCCAAGAAAGTTTGGTCATGCTTCAAGGATATTGGGGGAACGAGGGGTGTAGACCAACTTTTAGGAAAACATGGACTGGGCAACGGAAAGGAAAACCCAAAAAACCCGGAAACCCGTACCATACTTTAGAGAGACTTGGGTTGAAGATATCTTTAGGGAAGGAACTCATGGGTGAAAAAAGAAGGCGGGGGAGCTTCCCCAGTGCCAGGGGAACTTCTGAGATACAGAAACAAAATCCAAAAAAAATTTCCCGAGGAAACATATTATATAGGTCATTTTTAAGAAGATCACTCAAGCAAGTTATGGGCAGGGAGGTGAAAAAGGTAGTCTGATAGGGGGTCCATATGTCTAAAGGAACAGGGAAAGTCAAAACGAGTTTGAGTTGGGCGTCCAATCCACTCCCATGCAGAAATGTATCTGGGGAAGGATGACATCCGGAGGGAAAACAAAGTTTTCAAAAAGATTGGCTGCACCGGTCTACAGGAAAAGGGAAGTTGATGGCCCTTTATGGAAAAGGACAGCAAAACAGGCAAATGAGTTTATGAGGGAAATTTGTTGGGGGAATGGACAAGGGGCAGTAGACACAGGCTTGCCAAAACCTATCTTAGGAGGTTGGGAAATGAAAACAGTGATGGAGGGGGAGGGGGCGGGCCCGTTGACCGCATCATCAGGAAAAACTTCTTTAAATTTATTGTAGTTGGGGAGAGGTCCGTGAAGGGATTTTTTGAGGTGTAGGGCTGCGTTGTGGTTGTTGATTAAATCTTGTGGTGGAGGTCCTGAAACCTGAAAATGGGTTTTTGGGTCTGATTGGAAATTTGAGGAAAATGTTGTCTAGAGCAACAAGATTTCTGCTATCACGGGCTTTTTAACGGCAGATTCTGGCCCGATGACCCGGTTTTTCAGATGAAACAGAGCCCGTGATTTGCCACGCCTTTTCGGTGAATCCGGTTCAAAAAACTGAAACTGTGTATGGAATATCCAGGGTAAACTGCATGGGTTTATTATAGATATAGGAGCAAAGATGGGAAAGGTAAAAAAATTCCCGGGGGAGTGGCAGGGGGGGTTTTTTTGGGGGGGTGGGAAAGGGGGGGGGTGCACCGGTAAGGATTGCAATGAAGATGCAGCGCATTACGTGAGTAATGTTGGAGAAATTTGGGTGATCAAATTGCTGCAGGAGGCCCGACCTAGAATGAGCAATATGGCATTTTTAGGGGTAGGAAGTAAGGGGTAGCAAATGGGGCCCACCTAGGATGGGAATTGTCTCCACAACTGGGCCGACAAGAAGAGGAGAATTGACGTACCAAAATGAATGCCCTATGGGGGAAGGAGGGCTTTGTTTTTTTATCTCCTTTGGAGGAGATTTAGCTACACCAAAATGCCGAAAGAGGAAGTAGGTGTTTCCAGTATTTTGGGGAGAGGGGGAAAGCAGGGGTGGATAGGGGTTTGGGTGTCCCTCCCCAAACACAATGGAAAAGGGGGAATCGATTCTAATGAAAGGGAATTTTGTTTTTGAATTTCAAAAACTTTTTTGGGCTGAAAGTACATGGGGGTTTGGGGGACCAAGGGGTTCGAAAAGTAACAGCATTCACTGCCTTAAATCTTGAACCAAACATATTTTTGTGGTTCACCAGGGGGCAACCTTCTGGAACAGGGAAAAGGGTGTATTAGCAGTGAAATCAGTGGGTGACACCCTTTTGTTCAGGAAGGCCGTGATTTGATTTTCCAGAAAATTTTTTTGGTCATGCTTCAAGGGTTTGGGGGAAGCGAGGAGGTGTAACGCCCCAACTTTAGGAAAACATGTTTTCTGGGCAAAAGGAAAAGGAAACCAACACATCGGGACCTTGTGACCAAAATTAAAGAGATTGATTGAGATATCTGGGGAAGGAAACATCAGGAAAGATAAAAAAAAGCTGGGAGAGCTTCCAGTGCGGGAGGTAACTTTATGAAACGGAAATCAAAAATCCAAAAACATTCCAGAGGAATCATAGATAGTAGATTCATTTTTGAAGAAATCAGCCCAAGAAGTTAGTGGGACAGGGAGGTGAAAGATTCTTGATAGGACCAGATGTCTAACAGGAACAGGATAAGCAAGCGATTTGAGTTGGGCGTCCATCCACTCCCATGCAGGAAATGTAACTGGAAAGGATGCATCCCCGGGGAAAATCAGGGGAAGTTTTCAGGGCAGAATGAGTTACTGAGGAATTATCTGCTGAATGGACAAGGACAGTAGACACAGGCTTGCCGAAATCCTATGCTTGAGGAGGGTAGGAAGTAAACTGTGATGGAGGAGGAGGTGGTGGCCAGTTGACCGCATCATCAGGATAAGCTTCTTGAAATTGATTGTAGTTGGTGAGAGGTCCAGTGAAGGGATTATTTTGAGGTGTAGGTCTGCGTTGTGGTTGTTGATTAAATCTTGTGTGTGGAGGTCCTGAAACCTGTAACTGAGTTTGGATCTGATTGGAATTCTGAGGAAAATGTTGTCTAGGAGCAACAAGATTTCTGCTATCATCGTGGGCTTTGAAGCGGCAGTTTCTGGCCAGATGACCAGGTTTTTGGCAGATGAAACAGAGCCTGTGAGGTTTGCCACGTCCTTGCGGTGAAGTCCGGTTCAAAAAACATGAATCATGTGTAGTGGAATATCCAGGGTAAACTTGCATAGGTTGATTATAGAGTATAGGAGCAACAGATGAGGAAGGTATATAAAAAGTTCCTGATGCAGTGAGCAGTGGGTAGAGTGGTTGTGGGATAGCAGGTGCACCGGTAAGGATTGCATGAGTAGGTGCAGCTGCATTACTGTGAGTAACTGTTGGAGAAATATTGGGTGTATCAAGATGGCTGCAGGTAGGTCCTGACCTAGAATGAGCAATATGGTCATTGGAGGTAGGAAGTACGGGTGTAGCAATATGGCCGACCTCAGGAAGTGGGGAATTGTCTCCAGCAACATGGCCGACAACAGGAAGAGGAGAATTGACTGTACCAATATGACTGCCTATGGAGGAAGAGGCAGGGCTTTGTTTAGTATCTCCGGTAGGAGAGGGAGAGTGAGCTACACCAAAATGGCCGATAGAGGAAGTAGGTGTTTCCAGTATTGGGGCAGAGGGGGAAATGCAGGGAGGGATAGGGGTTGGTCGTCCCCTCCCACAGCTAACACAATTAGAGATGGGCGAATCGATTCTAATGAAGGGGAATTCGTTTAGAATTTCAGGAAAACTTCTTGGCTGAGAAGTACATGCGCGTTGGGGACCACAGGGGTCTCGAAGATAGTAACAGCATTCACTGCTCTTAAATCTTGAACCAAACGATATTTTTGTGGTTCACCAGGGACAACCTTCTTGCGAACAGGGAACAAGGGTGTATTAGCAGGTGAAATGCAGTGGATGAGCACTCCTTTGTTCAGGAAGGCCGTGATTTGATTTTCCAGAGAAAGTTCTTGGTCATGCTTCAAGGGATATTGGGGTAAGCGAGGAGGTGTAGCGCCAACTTTCAGGAAAACATGTACTGGGGCAACAGGAAGGAAACCAACATCATCGGGACCTTGTGACCATACTTCAGGAGAGACTTGATTGAAGATATCTTGAGGAATGGAAGGCATCATGGATGATAAAAGAAGAGCTGGGAGAGCTTCCAGTGCGCAGGTAACTTCAGAATACAGGGGAATCAAAATCCAAAAACATTCCCGTGGAATCGTATCTGATAGTAGGATTCATTTTTTGAAGAAGATCAGCTCCAAGCAAGTTAGTGGGACAGGTAGGTGAAACGAGTAGTCTTGATAGGAGTCCATGATGTCTAACAGGAACAGGATAAGTCAAGCGAGTTTGAGTTGGGCGTCCATCCACTCCCATGCAGGAAATGTAATCTGGGCAAAGGATGACATCCGGAGGAATATCAGAAGTTTTCAGGACAGATCTGGCTGCACCTGTGTCTACGGGGAAAAGGAATTTGGGATGGCCCCATTTGATGGAAGGTGACAGTCAAACAGGTCCAGAATGAGTTACTGAGGAATTTTTCATGGTGAATGGACAAGGACATAGACACAGGCTTGCCGAAATCCTATGCTTGAGGAGGGAGGAAGTGAAACAGTGATGGAGGAGGAGGTGGTGGCCAGTTGACCGCATCATCAGGATAAGCTTCTTGAAATTGATTGTAGTTGGTGAGAGGTCCAGTGAAGGGATTATTTTGAGGTGAAAGTTGCGTTGTGGTTGTTGATTAAATCTTTGTGTGGAGGTCTTGAAACCTGTAACTGAGTTTGGACCTGATTGGAATTCTGAGGAAAATGTTGTCTAGGAGCAGCAAGACTTCTGCTATCGTCGTGGGCTTTGAAGCGGCAGTTTCTGGCCAGATGACCAGGTTTTTGGCAGATGAAACAGAGCCTGTGGTTGGCCACGCCTTGGGGTTTGGGAGTCCGGTTCAAAAAACCCTTTGAATCATGTGTGTGGAATATCCAGGGTAAACTTCATGGGTTTGATTATAGAGTATAGGAGCAACAGTTTGAGGAAGGTATATAAAAAGGTTCCTGATGCAGTGAGCAGTGGGTAGAGTGGTTGTGGGATAGCAGGTGCAGGGTTTAAGGATTGAAATGAGTAGGTGCAGCTGCATTACTGTGAGTAACTGTTGGAAAAATTTATGGGTGTTATCAAGATTGCTGCAGGTTAGTCCTGACCTAGAATGAGCAATTTGGTCATTGGAGGTATGGAAGAAACGGGTTGTAGCAATATGGCCGACCTCAGGAAGTGGGGAATTGTTCCAGCAACATGGCCGACAACAGGAAGAGGAGAATTGACTGTACCAATATACTTGCCTATGGAGGAAGAGGCGGGGCTTTTGTTTAGTATCTCCGATAGGAGAGGGAGAGTGAGCTACACCAAAATGGCCCGATAGGGGAAAAGTAGGTGTTTCCGGGTATTGGGGCAGAGGGGGAAATGCGGGATGGATAGGGGTTGGGTCGCCCCCTCCCCAGCTAACACAATTAGAGATGGCGAATCGATTTTTAATGAAGGGGAATTCATTTAGAATTTTCAGGAAAACTTCGGTTCGGGGAAAGAAGTCGAACTTTGGGGTACTTTTGGGGGAACGAAGTGTGCTTTTGATTAAAAAATGGCTGCGACACATGGCCTACAGAGGCAAAACTCTGGGGGGGGGAAGAAGGGGATAGCCTGCATGACACGGCAGAGGTGAAGCCAACAGAGCCGGCGGGATTCTGGTGACTCACCGGGAAATAAATTTTCCGGGCGCACGCCCGGATCAAAAACCCTTCACTGTGCTCACAGGGAAGGGGCCCGGGGGGGCAAAAACCTTACTAAGAATTGTTTTTAAAAAGCGACGGGGGGTTCCCCTTTTTCCAGAGACTTTTTCTTAATTTTTCTATTTCTAAAATTTTTTTGGGGTAATTTGGGTCTGAAAACCATGTGCGTCCATTTTCAGCGCAAATACATTGAAACCAAGGGGGTCTAACCATTTTCCCGTTGTATTCATTTTAAAAAAACGCGTTTTACAATACAAATACCACTTCATTTTGGCTGCTCAATTTATTGCAGATCAATTTACATCCAGGGGGTTCAATTAAGCGTTGTTTTGCTGGTGTGCTGACCCCAAGGAAACCGTCTTTTTCAACGCCAGAATATATAAATTTTTCATGTAGCCTAAGTTTCAACAAGCAAAGGATAATACAACTGTAATCTATTGTTGTGTGGCGTAGAAAACACGCGAATTGTAACACGGCTACAAAAAGCTACTTGTTTGTTGCGGCCTCATTCTTTGGCGCAAAATTTACATCCAGGGGTTAATTTAAGCGTTGTTTTTTGCTGGTCGTGATGGAAAAAATAAACCGTCTTTTTCAACGCCAAAATATATAAAATTTTTATGTAGCCTAAATTCACAAGCAAGGTTAAATACAACTGTTCTCTTGTTGTGTGCGTTAGAAAATACGCAATTGTAACAAGCTACAAAGCTACTAGTTTATGCGGCTCAATTCTTTGGCGAATTTACATCCAGGGGTTAATTAAGCATTTGTTTTGTGGTGTGCTGACAAATAATTAAAACGTCTTTTTCAACGCCAAAATATTTAAATTTTTTCCTGTTAGCTAATTCACAAGCAAAAGTTAATTACAAAACTGTATCTCTTGTTGTGTGGCATAGAAAAAACACAAATTTAACACGCTACAAAGCTACTAGTTTGTGCGGCTTCAATTATTTGCGCCGCAATTTACATCCAGGGGTTAATTAGCGTTGTTTTGCTTGGTGTGCTGACAAAAAATAAACCGTCTTTTTCAACGCCCAAATAATATTAATTTTTCATGTAGCACTAATTCACATAGCCAAAGGTTAATTTCACACTGTCCATCTCTTGTTGTGTGGCGGTAGAAAACACGCAATTGTAACTACGCTACAACCAAAAGATACTAGTTTATTGAGGCTCAATTCTTTGGCGCAATTTAATCTGGGGTGTAATTAAGGCGTTGTTTTGCTGATGTGCTGACCATAATAAACGTCTTTTTCAACGCCAAAAATTTATAAATTTTTCCTTTAGGCTAATTCACAAAGGCAAAGGTTAATTACCAACTGTATATCTTGTCTGTGTGTGCGTAGGGGAAAACACGACAATCGTAACACGCTACAAGGCTCACTAGTTTGGGGATCAACTTCTTTGGACGCAATTTACATCCAAGGGTTAATTAAGCGTTGTTTTGTGGTGTTGCTGACAAAAAATACAACCGTCTTTTCAACGCCAAAATTATTATAATTTGTTCTGTAGACCTAATTCAAAGCAAAGGTTAACTTACAAACGTTATTTCACTTGTTGTGTGGCGTAGAAAAACGCAATCTTGTATACGCTACAAGCTACTAGTTTATGCGGTCTCACATTTTTGGCGCCAATTTAACATCCAGGGTTTTAATTAAGCGATGTTTTGCTGGTGTGCTGCAACCAAAATAAAACTCTTTTTCAGACGCCAAAAATAATATAAATTTTTCCTGTAGCACTAATTCACAAGCAAAAAGGTTAATTACAACTGTATCTCTTGTTGTGTGGAGTAAGATAAACCACGGTCCAATTGTAACAACGATACAAGCTACTAGTTTTGCGGCTCAATTCTTTGGCGCAATTTACATCCAGGGGTTATTTAAGCGTTTTTTGTTTTGTGATGTGCTGACAAGAATGTAAACCGTCTTTTTCAACGCCAAAATATATAAATTTTTCCTGTCTGGCTAATTCACAAAGCAAAGGTTAATTACAAACATGTATCTCTTGTTGTGTGGCGTAGAAAACCATCGGCCAATTGTAACACGCTACAAAGCTGACTAGTTTGTGCGGCTCAATTCTTTGGCGCAATTTACAACTCCTCCAGCGGGTTAATTAAGCGTTGTTTTGCTGGTGTGCTTGACCAAAAAATAAACCGTCTTTTTCAACGCCCAAAATATATAAATTTTTCATGTAGCCTAATTCACAAGGCATAGGTTAAAATTACACTGTATCTCTTGTTGTGTGGCGTTAGAAAAACACGCCAATTGTACACGCTACAAAGCTACTAGTTTATGCGGCTCCCATTCTTTGGAGCAATTTACAATCCAGGGGTTAATTAAGCGTTGTTTTGCTGGTGTGCTGACAATAATAAACGTTCTTTTTCAAACGCCAAAATATATAAATTTTTCTGTAGCCTAATCACAAGCAAAGGTTAATTACAACTGTTATCTCTGTGTTGTGTGGCGTAGAAAAACACCGCAATTGATAGACAGCTACAAAGATACTAGTTTGTGCGGCTCAAATCTTTTGGCGCAATTTACATCCAGGGGTTAACTTAAGAGGTTGTTGTTTCTGCTGGCTGTGTGACAAAAATAAACCGTTCTTTTTCAACGCAAAAAAATATAAATATTTCATGTAGCCTAATTCACAAGCAAAAGAGGTTAATTACAACCTGTATCTCTCTGTTGTGTGGCGTAGAAAAACACGCAATTGTAACACGATACAAAGTACTCGTTTATGCGGGCTCAATTTTTGGCGCACAATTTACTTCCAGGGGTTAATTAAGCGTTGTTTTGCTGGTGTGGTCGCTTGCTGACAAAAATAAACCCGTCTTTTTTCAACGCCCAAAATATATAAATTTTTTCCTGTAGGCCTAATTCACAAGCACAAAGGTTAATTACAACTGTATTCTCTTGTTGTGTGGAGTAGAAATACACGCAATTGTATCACGCTACAAAGCTACTAGGTTTGTGCGGCTCAATTTCTTTTGGCACCCATCAATTTACATCCAGGGCGTATAATTAAGCGTTGTTTTGCTGGTGTGCTGACAAAAATAAACCGTTTTTTTCCGCCAAATTATATACATTTTTTCCTTGTAGCCTAATTCATGTCCGATGGTTTAATTAAGCATGTTTGTGCATTTTACATTTATGTAAAACACCCACAGTGTTTTTAAGCGACCCATACAAGGGTAAACTTTTTCCTGGCATTTGTGGAGCGCAATTTATATCCAAAGTGTTAGCAAGCTTGTACTGGGGTTCATTTGGAGTGTCAAAAAACAGGGTGTATATCCATATAACAGATATCAACATCAAACAGTGTCTGTACATTTAGAACATACAGTAGGTCAGACAGAGATGGTGGAAGGCTCTGCACCACCATCCCCCCTGGAGTGGGCCTAGTGGCACAATCATTCCTCGGAACAGGCCTCAGGTTGCAGAACACAACGGGGACGTCGCCAGCAGGGGGTCACTCGGTGAGGCCCAACTGCCGCTGTCATCTAGCGGCGTGGGTTGTTCAGAAAACCAAGGGTTCTTGTTTGGTTGACTAGGTCATCAATCTTCCTCCCAGATGACATCTGATACAACCCCAGCCCTAAACGGCGGTGGGAACCTCAGACCACAACCTATTAGGTGGCATTGGCCCGGGAGGGAGAGGGCGTCAGCGGCCCTATCCCTGTCCTCAGCAGCATCTGTCCCTATACCGGTTCAATCAGCCAGAGGGATCTACTATGTGGTCTGGCGCTCAGCGACCAAATATATAGAGAGATGAACATTTGAGGAGGGAGTCAGCAGGGCTACTTTGGAGCAGCAAAGAAAATTGGGGCACAAATATCGCCTGATTTTGCAGTAGGCGGCAAACAAAGTATTAGATGTGGAGAGTGGCATGGGGAGTCCATGTTGTGAGAAGTCAGCCTTCGGCATACAAAGACGGGTGATGAGGACAGCAGTGACGATGTGATGTGAAACACAAATAGATGATGATGTAGGACCCGCTCTTGGGAGCCGGCGAGTGAGGCAAGGGCTTATTCATCGTCAGGAGAAGAGGGCGTCAGCTTGCGCCGTCAGTCAGCAGCGCAGCCAGAAAGTGGTTGTGTGGCCGTTGAGTCAGCAGGATAGCAGAGTGTGAGGTCGGGAAGATGGAGCCAAGCGTAATCACGGGGGTTAAAATAAACACGCTCGCAGGTCCAAAGAAAGTGTAGCATCCCACAAGGGGGCCGTGCCTCTGCGAAGGGCAGCGGCGGCCTAGTAGTCACTCAGTACGGAGCTAGTGTTGGCCGTTTAAAATCTCGATACTCGGCGGTGTCTGTGGCAGTTCTTTGCTCTTTTGCTAAGACACGGAGGAGCCAAATTGGGTATATGTAGAATCTCGTGGGCAGAAAGTTGAAGACGTGGCCAGGGAGCTAACGTTGGGCACCACGGGCCCTGCGTCCAACACATGCAGAGGCCATCCATCGGTGGCTGGTGAGGAAACGTGGCTCAGATGTGGTGGTCCATCCTGCCGCGCAGCAACAGCGGCAGCAGGACAGCCAGCGCCCAGTGGCATGCATGCCATTGCAGCAGGTAAAGGCCTCCTCACCTCTGCAGAAGGGAAGCTGTTTCTCTTTGACATCTCAATTTTCCAGTCTGATGCTCATGTCCTCGCTTTCTCATGGCGCCATGCAGTCGTTCAGAAGAGGCGTTTGCCAAAAGAGACAAAACAGTATGCGTCATCACATCCTAGGATGCACAGCCAGGCTTGACCGTTGCTCCGGTCCAGTTGTTTGGTATTGCAGTCCCTCCATTTCAAATGGTGCGACTCTGCACCCGTTCAGAGAACTAATGGGCTTGTGCCGAGACGAGATGGAGAGTTACCATGCCATAATTTCTTTTCCAAAAAGGCAGCAGTACCAGCACTTCATAAATTGTATAGAACAGAAGGTGGTCAGTCCTTGCCCTGAGCTTATCGGCTGTTCCAAGGTGAACGGCTGCGGCCAGACGTCTGGTGCTGTAACTAACGGTTCAGGGACTTTTACATGTGTCCCTTTACGGACCATATGGGTGAAATGTGCTTCCTGCACAGGCACACCAATCTACTAACTGGGACAGGAGACGCCGCTTTCTCTCGCACGTTGTCTATCTGTGGCACCTGCGCCCACAATGTCCGCCTCCTCCTCCTCCACCACCACCACCATCTCAGCCTCCACAAGTACTGCTCCATCATACACATGTGTAGGGCACAGCGGTATCAAGCAGTTCTACACCTGGCTTCGCTCGTGCGAACGAAGTCACACAGGGGAGGAAACTGCTCCGCGTCATGCAAGCAAAAGAAATCGATGTGTGGGCTTTCTCCGCGCCAACTGCAAATCGGAATCCATCGGTGGACGGACAATGGGGAGGAACATGGTTGTCCGCGCTCTATGCACCGGGAGGGATGGTCTATTGCGTGCCTGCCATGGCGCATGTGTTCAATCTGGTTGTGAAAGGGTTCTGAAGTCTTCCACCGAAATCTTTAAGAACATTCTGAAAATGCCTGGAAAAACTGTGCATGCCACTTTATCCATTTCGTAACAAAGCCAGGAAGGAACACCCTCGTCGAGAGTGTGCTGCGGCCGAGAACGGCCTCCCCCAACAACACTCTGATATTGCGCGATGTTCCACCCCGCTTGAATTTCACAGCCCTAGCACTATGTTGGACCGGACTGTATGAACATGAGAAAGGCTAGAACATTTTTTTGTTGATCCAGGCAGACAGAGTACTCCCCTGTGATAACTTAGATGTCCAGCTGGAGTGGCAGCTATGTCGTGACACCTGACGTTTGTTGAGGCACATTCGAGGAGAGCCGCACCACGATTTATTTGGTCAGTCGCCAGGACTATGGGATGGAATAACATCATTCCAAGCTCTCACATGTCCTGGAAACAGATGCTGAAAAATCTGTACTGGGCAGGGGACTGGAGACTGTGGCCGACTACATCTCGTGGCCTCATCGAGTACGGTGGGGACTGAAATGGAGGAGGAGGAGGAGGACATTGGAAGAGAAGCATGTCTCTGGTGAAATGAGTGGATTTTCTACCCAGGTGACAAGAGAGGAGGAGCAGGAGCAGTTGGAGGAGGTGGAATGGACGATGAGGAAGGACGAGGCAGGAGGACCCCCAAGGTGCACCGTGGCAGGTATACAGTGGAAACTGGAGGCAGGGAGCCCCTCGGAGTCACTTGTGCAGATGGCCGCAGCATGCGTATTTGCCCTGGCTAGTGGAAAGACGAATAGTCAGCTTCGGCAAGTGGGATGGACTTACTGGCTCTCCACCCTATTGACCCTCGCTACGGTCCAAAAATGGGAGCCTTTTTCCCAGCTTTGAGAGGGATGTCAAACTAAAATACTATAGGGGAACAATCTTTTCCCGTAACAGTTGGCTGCTTGCCTATGTGCGGCATCGTCCTCCTCTGACAGGTCTCGACCAGGGGGTACATCAACGCTCACGTTGCCTACTTGCCGCGGCATGCTGGGCGGAAGGTGGGGCGGTTAGGAGCAGTACTGACTCCTCAGTAGTTAACCTAAGTCTGGAGTCACTGATGAGCAGCTTCCTTCACCACGCCCTAGTGAGGAGGGCAGTCGCCAGCAGCAGAGCTGCAGGACCGGGAGCAGTCCCTTGACCATCGTTGTGGCCTACTTGGACAGCCACTCTGCACCTCAGTTAAAGATACGCTGGGATACTACCTGGGCAGCCAAACTGATGTGTGGCCCGCCAATCTTGCTGAGTTTGCAGTGGAAGAGATGTTCTGCCCGGCCAGTAGTGTGGGCATCAGAGCGGGTGTTCAGTGCGGGCGGGGGGCCATCGGTTATCCCAAGGAGGAACCCGCTTGTCCCAACCCCCCAAAACGTGGTGAGACTGGACAATTTGTCAAGATGAAATCAGGAGTGGATCGGCCAGGATTTCCACCAGCCCCATTAGCCCTTTAGGCGTCTAGTCTCGGGTTCAAACTACCGTCCCTCAGGCCACTATTTTATGCCGCGCACCCGCCTGATCCACACATCTGTGACAGGTTTCTCCATCTGCCCTACCACCATTTTAACAGGGACTGGTATTGCCACCCACCTCAACATCTGTCATCTGTGCCAATCTATGACTCATGATGCTGTTGCTGTTGCCGTGGCATTTCACACACTGTGTCATTGTGCCACCTGTCTGACCTCCATGCTGCTGCGTGGTGCTGTGCCATTGTCCGCCACACTGTGTACATTGTGCCATGCCCTGACATCATGCTTGCTGCCGCCGGTGACCCTCCGCTATCAGTCATTGTGCCATTCTGTGGCTTCCTCCTGTTTTGCCACCTCCAGAATGTCATTGTGCCACTGCCTGATCTCATGCTGCTGCTGTCGTGAACTCCACACTGTGTGATTGTGCCACTCTGTGGCCTAATACTGTTTTGCCGCCTCCAGAATGTCATTGTGCCACTGCCTGATCTCATGCTGCTGCTGTCGTGACCTCCACACTGTATCATTGTGCCACTCTGTGGCCTAAAACTGTATTTCAGCATCCAGAATTTCATTGGGCCCCCTGCCTGATCTCATACTTGCTGCCGCCGTGACCTCCACACTGTGTGATTGTGCCACTCTGTGGCCTAATACTGTTTTGCCGCCTCCAGAATGTCATTTTGCCACTGCCTGATCTCATGCTGCTGCTGTCGTGACCTCCACACTGTATCATTGTGCCACTCTGTGGCCTAATACTGTTTTGCCGCCTCCAGAATGTCATTGTGCCACTGCCTGATCTCATGCTGCTGCTTTCGTGACCTCCACACTGTATCATTGTGCCACTCTGTGGCCTAATACTGTTTTGCCGCCTCCAGAATGTCATTGTGCCACTGCCTGATCTCATGCTGCTGCTTTCGTGACCTCCACACTGTATCATTGTGCCACTCTGTGGCCTAATACTGTTTTGCCGCCTCCAGAATGTCATTGTGCCACTGCCTGATCTCATGCTGCTGCTGTCGTGACCTCCACACTGTGTGATTGTGCCATTCTGTGGCTTCCTCCTGTTTTGCCACCTCCAGAATGTCATTGTGCCACTGCCTGACCTCATACTGCTGCCGCCGTGACCTCCGCTATCAGTCATTGTGCCACTCTGTGGCTTCCTCGTGTTTTGCCACCTCCAGAATGTCATTGTGCCACTGCCTGACCTCATGCTGCTGTGGCTGCCGCCATCACCTCCACACTCTGTCACTAATGTTGCCACCTGAGCTCTCAGCTTGTTTTTTTCCAGCTTTCGCTGGCATGACTTTATCAGGCTACATTCCCGCTTGAGTTTTTTGGTCAGTTTTGCCCTCTTAAGTGCCCAGGGAATTTATAGTGAAGCGATTCTAAGAGCGGCGGCAGTCATCTGCGTGTCATACTAAAACACAACATTGTATGAAGACCAAACCAAGCTCCCTCTGCATATTTAAGCATGGCACAACGTTCTACAGCACCCTGCAGGCTCTGTGCAGCCTGGAAATAGCTGCTTTTTAACGCAATTCATGCCGAAGTAATTCGGAACGAAACAAATTTTGTCTGAAAATTCGTCGAAGTGACCGAATCGAATTTTTGAGAAATTCGCCCATCTCTAAACACAATATTCAGCAGAAATAGGATTCTGTTGACCACAAATTGGGCAGGTCCAACACTGGGGATCGTATGGAGGTGGTTCTGGCATGAGAGCATACATGTAATGAGTTAAATTCCCCTTCTTATCATTGCATTCAACTTCAACATAATTGTCCTTTGCAATGGCGACTGCTGTTCTATGCCACGCTAAGGCTGTTTGGTACAATTTTTTATCATCAAGTACCCTTTACACTCCTTCAAAGCTTGTTCCCATTGGTGAACTTGTAGACACCCACTTGGGTGTAAATTACAAATCTTCATTAATTTAGTACAATCAACAATATGTTTCTTGCCCTCCCGTCTTGTTACCAGCTGTGAAGCTGTAAAACTTGAATCAGCATTTGATTTTGAATTAAACATTTTCTTGAAAGATGCCATAATGAGATCGTTAATAAGCCTACAATGAAATGTTCTGTGGTTAATGTGCAGCACCGAAGAGGTGGTGCTCGCGGCTGAAACAACCACATATCTGAGGTCGCACAGTGGCAGACACGATATTTAAACCATCTATGTCCCCAAAAACAGTCAGAATCAAAATAAAGGCATGCGATGCGTTAAAACAAGAAGTATTCTCAGACCTCAAAGTGCGTCTGCACGATAGCAGATAAAAATAGGAAACAAATAGCAGACACGTAGTTGTATCAGCCACTACTGATCTAACCCTCACGCTATTGTAGGAAGCTGGCAATTACGGTGCTAGTCACCGGTGCAAAAATGGTACCTAACGCTGTCCCTAACTATAATGAACCAGATCAACTGGTAGGTCTTTTCAGCTCATGGGCATACCAGCTGACCAGAGCTAGTCTCACACCCTCCTCGCTGGTCTTTCAAACGCAAGTCTATCAGCCCTGACCGCCCAGTACACCCTAGTGGTTACCGTGGGAGATCTTTGAAAGACCCTAGGCAGTAAATGAGACTCAGTTCCCGATGCTCCTACTCAGTCCCCTGCAGGATGGACAGCAGGCAGTTCAGGATACCGACTTCCTTCAGAAGCTTTATTAATCCCGTGCGCTTTTCTGAATACTGCTTCAGACGCTTACGTAAAAATGTAACAAACCTCCCCCCCTAACAATTCTGACACGAAAGACAAGTCATTAGTCAATAACCTAACAGCCAGCTTCCATCTACCCAGAAATGATAAAGAAGTAAAATATATGAAAATCACAATAACCACAGACAAAACATTTTACTATTAGTAATGCATTTGAAGTATTTCCTTTTCACTATAAGCAAGTGACAGTCTGTCTCAGTGCAGCTTAAAAAGAGGAAGTAGCTGGTAACACTTAACAACAGTGAAATTCAGTGAAGTTCTAGTGGCGCAGCAGATGTAAAGTCAGATAACTGTAGACCATAAATCTCAAAAGCAATTTATGAAAGAACCAGAGGTAGCAAGGGCATACGGCCAAAATTAAACAGAGGAGTCACACCGAGACCGTTATCAGGTGACGCCAGGAATGGGGCAAACCACGGTCGAACAAAATAGGCAGTCAGAAATGGAATAAGTCACTGATTTCAAAAAGAAAGCCAATGAACTTACCCGTATTGGTGATGATCAGTCACGTCTGGCTGCCCAGATTGAACGGCCTCCTCTGCGTTTCCCTCGTATTCGTTTGAGAGTTCGGCACCAAATGATGAGTACAGATTAACCCTTTTGTATCTGTACTTTTGCCAAATTGCCACCTCCTCCAAATTGGTATATTTGCTGTATACAGCAGTAGTTCGAGGAAGTACTATCCACACAGTTTGTCTGGAAAGCAATTCTGTTTAACCCCTTAAGGACCCGGCGGTTTTTTTTTTGGTGACACGTTCGTTTTTCCCTCCTCGCCTTCTGAAAGCCATAACTTTTTTATTTTTCCACCTACATAGACACATGAGGCCTTTTATTTTGCGGGACAAGATGTACTTTCTAATGTTTTTATTCACTATACTATAGAATATACTGGGAAACCTCAAAAAAATTCCAAGTGGGACAAATTGTGAAATTTTTTTTTATTTTCGCCATGTTTGCGGGGATTTTGCTTTTGCAGCGTTCAATCTTCGGTAAATATAATGTGTTATCTGTATTCTACAGGTTGTTACGCATCCGGCAATACCAAACATGTAGGGTTTCCGATATGTTTTGGTAAAAAAATTGCAAACACGGTGCGACCAATAACCTTTTTGTACTAACACCTACGGACGTCAGTGAGGCGGCATTTTTTGCGGGCTAAAGTGTACTTTTTATCGCTAGCAGTTTGGAATGCATGCGACTTTTTTGATCATTTTTATTCCATTTTTTGAGTGACGTAAAATGACCAAAAAAAGGCAATTTTGGCGTTTGGATTTTTTTTTCTTCTACAGTGTTCAGCGTACGGGATAAATGATGTTATATTTTTATAGATCGAACTTTTTCAGACGTGGCGATACCAAATATGTGTAACTTTTTTATTATTTTAATGATTTTATTTGTAAAACGGGGAAAGGGGGGTGATTTGAACTTTAAATACTTTTTTTTTTTGTACTTTAAAACTTTATTATTATTTTTTTTTCTACTGTAACATTTAGTCCCCCTATGGTGCTTGACCACTAGGGGGCGCAATTGTTAATACAACCTAATGCATGGCATAGGCAATGCATTAGGGTGTTCAAAGATGGCGGTTTCCCCACTTCCTGTCTGCGAACGGAAGTGGGGCAAACCGGCCAGTGTAAGTGACGGGAGCCTTCACAGGGCTCCCCACCACCGTGCACGGTCGTCGGATCGATGCCGATGACCGTAACAATCGGTGCGCGGCACCGATCGGCGTTCATTCAGACGCCGTGGCCATCTTTGCCACGGTGTCTGATGGGTTAAACAGCGCCCGTGGGCGGAGCCACCCGCCGGCGCGGTTACTGCCGGGTGTTAGCAGCGAGTAGCCGCTAACACCCGCCGGCTGTGCGGGGGGGTCGCGGAACGATCCCCCTGCAACGCCCCGTAGCGGCCCTGGGACGTACTCATATGCCCAAGGTCGTTAAGGGGTTAATACAGGGAAGTACATGACATTTTATATCACTTGTTACGTAAGCATTTGTCATAGCATGTGTTAGCTGATCATTGGTTAATTGACATTTGATGGGATGAGTTAATAAGATCTCGAGTTCATATTTGGTAATATACATTTCTTGCATGCTTTGCATAATGTTAAACCGTCCAAATTGTTTAAACCGTCGAGTTGTTTACTGTCCCGGATGCTGGATGGCGAAACAAATGTTCAAGTGTTCTTTATGCCATGTTAGTCTGCCTTTTGCTTAAGCTATCCTCTTAATAAGCCACAGGGAATCCATTTTATTGTCTTCAGCATCATTCAGGACAGGTATATCCTGAAGGTAGTTCTCTTGCAAAAAGCAGTGCATTTCAAGCCTATAATATCTGATTTAATCTGGTCAAGGGAAATAGGTATAGAGAATGATTCATGCAAATAGTATATAGACCGTTTCTAGATATAATCAATGGATATGAAAGCTACAAACAGAGTTCTAATGTTTTCAATCAATTCCCACACCTGACAGTCCCATAGATTAAAAAGTGCCAGACAAAGGAGTCTTTGAACCATCATTTTAGTTGAACTGGACTTTGACTATAACTGTCCTGTACCACAGCATGACCCTCAGACCTGCATGACCCACAGAATAAAAGGTGCCGGAAAAAGGAGTCTTTGAACCACCATTTTAGTTGAAATGGACATTAACTATACCTGTCCTGGGCCACAGCATGAGCCCCAAACCTGAATGACCCCCAGATTAAAAAAGTGCTGGGAAAAGGAGTCTTTCAACCACCATTTTAGTTGAACTGGACATTGACTATACCTGTCCTGGACCGCAGTATAACCATTAAACCTGTCTGACCCACAGATTAAAAAGTGCCGGAAAAAGGAGTCTTTCAACCACTATTTTAGTTGAACTGGACAATGACTATGCCTGTCCTGGACCGCAGCATGACCCTCAAACCTGCATGACCCCCAGATTAAAAAGTGGCGGAAGAAAGTAGTCTTTGAAGCAGTATTTTAGTGAAATGGACATTGATTATTCATATCCTGTAACGCAGCATGACCCAAAAACCCGCACAGGTCCCCTTAAGGACCATCAGCAGAAAAGTTTGCAATAAGAAATAAACTATATTAAAAACAACTCGTTTTCCAATACTGCTGCTGCTAGAGCTACTTGCCATTCTACTGGTGACATTGTTCCACTGTGACATTAGAATGTGAAGCAAACGAAACAGATGTCCCCAGTAGGTCAATGGGGCCTGTCTGAAAATCCTGCATTCTACTGTCAACTGGGTTGAAGGAAATTACTGATCAAGGTGGGTGAGGCTGTAAACGTGGATCACGCAGATTCAGCTGGCAGGGGGTGTGTTGAAAGCAAGGGCTGGCATCCGTCATCTATTAACACGCAGGTTCAGCTAGCAGGGCCGGAGTTACAGTAGGTGTGGTGAGAGCCAGGGCTGGTGTTTGTAATCCATTAACACGGCAAAAATTCCCTTATGACGCAGCAACGAAAACAGTCGTGCTAAAGCAGAGTGCGGAAGCGGAAGTGTTAGCTAAGACCTCCAGCCTTCCTCAGTACACAGTCAAGACCTGGGTAGCGCTTGAGAAATTTCTGTCTCTACGAGAGAGCTTGCCCCTCCGTATGAGTGAGGACCAATTAAGTATCACTTGGAAATGCTGGTACTTGACGCTCCTGTTTAACCCAGGTGCCCTTTTTCTTGGCATTCT
The DNA here is from genome assembly GCA_025379985.1 of Phyllomedusa bahiana. Classification (NCBI taxonomy): domain Eukaryota; kingdom Metazoa; phylum Chordata; class Amphibia; order Anura; family Hylidae; genus Phyllomedusa; species Phyllomedusa bahiana. The sequence continues at coordinate 25,568 of JAODAL010004869.1, forward strand.
TTTTCTCGTTTTACTTAACGTGTTGGAGGAAATTGTCTCTGTTCTTGGGGTGGCGAATGTGCTCTATACACCATGTCCTCTGAATAACCTACATCTGTTCAAGTCTTCCTGTACCTCCCTTGTACAATTCAGAGGAATATTTGTATCAGCTATTTTGTACATGCCAGTTTTTTAGTAGTTTAATTCTAGAAAACACATTTTTAAAATAGGATGGAATCCCACCACGTCTTTGTTTCTCTTTTTTTTTTATTGTATTAAACGCGTTGTCTCACTACAGGGATTGCTAGCTATGTTAATGATCTTGCAAAAACAAGTCATTTTGCAATATGTGTCCATTAACAGTGTCCTACCTATTCCTGTTTTTGACAGCTCCATGCCCGATAAAATTCAAAACATAACCCTTCAGCCACTGTTGACAACTGTGAAGAACAAATGTCTGTTATAAACCACATTTTTTACAATAGGACCTATAGTATAGCTGTATTTCACAGCAACATGCCCCCAAAAAGTCAAAACATAACCCTTTGGCCACTCTTGACAATTGTGAAGAGCAAATGTCTGTTAGAAACCACATTTTTTAAAATAGGACCTGTAGTATACAGTAGCTGCATTTCACAGTAGCATGACCCAAAAAAATTATAAAAATGACTTCTCAGCCACTGTTAAAAAATTGTGAGGGAAAAATGCCACTCAGAAGCCACATTTCTGTTCCAAAGGACCTTAATTATAGCTGTATCTCACAGCACCATGACCCCAAAACCATTGACAGTGTGAAAAATTTTAAAGATGAAATGAGTAAATGGAATAAGTTTTTTCATGAAACCTTGTACAATTGGTGTCTTTTACAGTCTCCTCACCGCAAAACCAGCAAAATGACCTTTTGAGAACTGAGAATAAAAATTGCAGTAAGAAATTATCATTTTAAAAAAATGTATTCGGAAGGATCATATCTGTTTGAAGAGGAATGTTAAGTGGACCGGCAACTAATCGGTGACCTTGACAATTGGGACCACAACATCAGAAATCCATACCTGATTCATCTTGATGAAAGTCAAACGATCAACATTATCTGTGGATAGCCGGATGCGTTTGTCTGTAATGACTCCTCCAGCTGTGCTGAAGGTCCGCTTAGATATGACGCTGGCTGCTGGGCAGGACAACACCTCTATGGCGTGGCGAGCGAGCTTGGGCCATTCATCAATTTTGGATACCCAGAAGTCGCTTGGGTCCGGAACATATCCAAAAACATCGGTGTTGAGACGCAGATAGTCGTGCACCATGATCTTAAGCCGGTCTCTGTGTATTGTATGTGTGCCCTGCATTGCATGCGTTGGTGAGGTGGTAAATAAGGATTGCCAGAGGTCACCCATTAGGCTTCTGCCACAATGCCTGCTGCTGCTGTGGCTACTTGGCACTCTACTGCTGTCACATTGCTGACGTTGTTCCACCGTGACATTTGAAGAACGTGATGCAGATGGAACAGATGTCTCCAGTTGATCAATCTGCACGGTCTCCAATTCCTGCATTTTACTCTCTATTTGGTTGGATGGATGGAAAGTGCTGAGTTTTGTTTTGTACCGGGGATCCAGGAGGGTGGCCACCCAGTAACTGTTGTTCATTTTGATGGCCTTAATGCGAGGATCATGTTGGAGGAAATGGAGCATCCAAGCACTCATGTGAGAGATGGAGCCTTGATTTCACAAGCCTCTGGGTCGAGGGGCACTAGCAAACTGATCTTCCTCATCTTCCTCTTCCGCCTCAAATGCGTGCAAACCTCTTTCCAAGGCAGGGACATCGGTAACGTCGGTGTCCAGGAATACCTCATCCACCTCCTCCGCTTCCTCCGCCTCAGCTTCAACACAGCCCTGACTTGCCTCAGATGCTGTACCCTGAGAGCTGAGGCGCCGCCTTGCACTAGCCCTGGACCCCGAACCACTGCCTAATGAAGACCGATAAAGCTGTGAAACTGTCGGGCCTTCTGGATTCGACGGAGAGAAAGGCTCTGTGTCTGCATCTGTGTCCGTCTCCTCCTCCGTCGCTGGTGGGACCTGCTGTTTCAGAGTGTCCAACCATCGTTCCAGAACTAAGGTCACTAAAATGCTCATGCTGACAAGGCATTGTCCAAACTGACCATTTTGGTGGCTTCTTCAAAACTGGCAAGGATGGTGCAGAGCTCTTTCACCTGTCTCCACTCTCGGTTGCTCAACACCCCAAGGTCCGCACGTCTGCTTGTCAGGCCATGTGTCACTTCGTACTGCGTAATGGCATTGCATTGCTGCCACAATCACTGGAGCATGTGGAGTGTGGAATTCCAGCGTGTTGCCATGTCATCAATGAGATGGTTAATCGACCGTTATCGCACACCACCCTGCCTGGCACAAGGTTCTTGTCACCCAGCCAGCGCTCGGTCTCGTTGCGAAGAGCCGTCCACAGCTCCTGACCTGTGTGTTGATGGTCTCCAAGACAGATTAATTTCAACACGGCCTGGTTTCTATGGGCACGTGATGCTACCAGTGGACCTTGGGGGAAAGAACCCTGCACCATCCCTGTGGTTTTGAAGAGCATGCGCCGAGTCTGAGACCCACCGTTACCACCAGAGACATCCACCCAGTGAGTTGTCACAGAGATATAGCGGCCTTGGCCGTGCTTACTAGTCCATGTATCGTTGGTCAGATGGACACAGATGCAGACAACGCACTTGAAATTTTAGATGACACATGGTTGGCCAGGGCAGGGATGGCTTTTCTGGAAAAGAAATGCCTGCTCAGCATCTGGTATTGGGGGCAGGCAAGGGCCATGACGTGGCGGAACCCATCTGTGTCCACCAGACGGAAAGGCAACATTTCCAAGGCCAAAAGCCTGGCAATGCCGACATTCAGGCTTTTGGCTTTGGGATGGTTTGGGTTAAAGTGTTTCTTCTCCTCCCAAACCTGGTAGACAGAAGGTTGGCTGCTAGACTGGCCGCTGTACGGCATGCAGGTCAAACTGGTGGAATGAGAAGGTGTAGGATGTGTCTCTGTTGGTGCTGGTGGTACTCGGGCGACAATGGAAGCTGAAGCGGAGGCTGATCCTTGATCATGATGCTGAGAGACATGGGCAACTGAAGAATGCTTGGTCGTGGCGGAGGAGGTGGAGACAAAGGATGTGACAGTGGTTGGAAGCCCGGGATCGGTGTGGCCTTTTTTTCGCCAAGTGTTTCCTCCGTTTCAATTCATGCATTCGCTGCATGTGACGAGACATGTTGGTGGTGGTTAAACACCTAAGATTCTTCCCTCTACTGATGCGTTTACGGCAAAGGTGGCATATGACATCGCTGGGTGAATCAGAGGCTTGCTCGGAAAAGGGCCAGGCTTGAGAGGTCCTGGACCTTTTCGACGGCGATAAGCGAGGAGCGGTGTTTCCGCTGATCGTGGCTGGCGGAATAATCTCAGCGGACTTGTGAAACTGCCCTCTCCCTTTTTGAGGCGGGACCAATACTGACACTACCCCATCGTCTTCCTCCTCGTCCAGTGATGAAGCGCTCGCAAGCAAATTCTGCTGAAAAGACCACGCTGGATCCGCAAAGTCGTCATCATCATCATCAACACAGGTGACTTCCTTGTCCTGACATTCTGCATCCTGGTGCTGCGGGCTACAAGCAACAGGCACTGCAAGGCGTTGCTGACCGCCCGGGATTTTTTGCCGATTGACCGGCTTCCTTCTCCTCCTCTGATGGCATCAGCGATTGGGCGTCAGAGCAGACAAAATCATCCTCTTTGGCCTCTTGATCTTTTGAAATGCCTTCTGATCCCAACTGCATTTTGTCATCAAAGAGGTCTTCAGAAAATGGATTATCCACAGTGGTGGTTACACAAGTTGATATTTGGGCTGCCTTCGCTTCATGTTGGATGGATGCTGACAATGATAATGACGACATTTGTGGCCGTGACAGGGAGGACGAGGAGTTAGGACTGCTGGATGCAGGTTGCATTAACCTCTGAAGAACAGATTGGCGACGCTGTTCATTACTGAGATTCACAGGGTACCGACCCAGCGAAGACAGGCCTGACAGTCCTGCAACCGAAGATCCGCTGACTTGCGTGTTGTCGCCAGCACTGGAAGGAGCTCCTTCTCTCGTACCTCTACCTCCATGTCCTACACCCCTATTTGCTCGCTTACCACCTGCATTTCACTCCATGTTCAGAAAGATAAAAATTTAAAAAGGTAAGGAATAGTTTTTGATAGTCTCTTATTGAAAGACAGCAAATCACAGCTATTCTTAAATCACTCTAATTTCCAACAGCCAACTAGGATTAGATTGTTTCTATCGAATACCTGTGAAATGCGGTCTGGTGGAAGAACCGTAACACAAAATCAACAGTGTTCTTCCTTCAGACCCAGGGATTTACAACTGCCCAGTAGGACTAGGAATTGATAGTTTTCAACAAACTATCATAGAAGTGCCCTATCTGTGCCAAACTGAGTGCAATAAAACTATTCAAAAGTTACACGGATGAGAAATTGCTTTTTTTGCAGCATTGACAAAGGAAAACTGTTACTAGAAAAATTGGCGTACAACATGGCTATTTGAAAAAAACTGGGGCCGCACCACGTGCAATACAGCTATTTAAAAGTTATACGGATAACCAAAGGTGTTTTTTGCAACAATGAAATACACCAAAAGTTACTACAAAATTTCTGTATCCAAATTTAAGTACAAGGTGGCTCTTTGAACAAAACTGGGCCGCACCACATGTAATACAGCTATTTCAAAGTTATACGGATAAGAAGAGATGGTTCTTGCGCCAATGAAATACACCAACAGTTACTAGAAAATATCTGTATGCAAATTTAAGTACAAGGTGGCTCTTTGAAAAATACTGGGCCGCACCACGTGCAATACAGCTATTTAAAAGTTATACGGATAACAAAAGGTGGTTTTTGCACCAATGAAATAAACCAACAGTTACTAGATAATTTCTGTATCCAAATTTAAGTACAAGGTGGCTCTTTGAAAAATGCTGGGCTGCACCACGTGCAATACAGCTATTTAAAAGTTAAACGAACGGATAAGAAAAGGTTGGTTTTGCACCAATTAAATATACCAACATTTACTATAAATTTTCTTTATCCAATTTTAAGTACAAGGTTGCTCTTTGAAAAAAACTGGGCCGCACCACGTGCAATACAGTTATTTTAAAGGTAAATGGATAAGAAAAGGTGTTTTTTGCACCAATGAAATATACCAACAGTTACTAGAAAATTTCTGTATCCAAATTTAATGACAAGGTGGCTCTTTGAAAAGAACTGGGACGCACAAAAGAAAAGGTACAATTTCACCTCAGGTGCGAGGTGTGCTGGCCAAAAAGTGGGAAAAAAAATGCCATTTCAATGCAGGTTCAAAGCAGAGTCTGGGCTGCACAATATGCACCCTCCTTTCAAAAGCCTGTCTGTCCGTCCATCCGTCCGCCACCCCGACCCCCTGCGGCTGGACTGTGCTAGATACTTCTTTAAAAGTCTCTGTCTAACAAATTAAGAACTGAAATTCTCTAATCTACCTATATTATAATGTTCACAGCTAAAAGCATGCAGTGGTGGCCAAAAGTATTGGCACCCCTGCAATTCTGTCAGAAAATACTCAGTTTCTTCCTGAAAATGATTGCAATCACAAATTCTTTGGTATTATTATCTTCATTTAATTTGTCTTCAATGGAAAACCACCAAAAAAATTGTCATAAAGCCAAATTGGATATAATTCCACACCAAACATAAAAAGGGGGTGGACAAAAGTATTGGCACTGTTTGAAAAATCATGTGATGCTTCTCTAATTTGTGTAATTAACAGCACCTGTAACTTACCTGTGGCACCGAACAGGTGTTGGCAATAACTAAATCACACTTGCAGCCAGTTGACATGGATTAAAGTTTACTCAACCTTTGTCCTGTGTCCTTGTGTGTACCACATTGAGCATGGAGAAAAGAAAGAAGACCAAAGAACTGTCTGAGGACTTGAGAATCCAAATTGTGAGAAAGCCTGATCAATCTCAAGGTTACAAGTCCATCTCCAAAGACCTGAATGTTCCTGTGTCTACATTGTGCAGTGTAATCAAGAAGTGTAAAGCCCATGGCACTGTGGCTAACCTCCCTAGATGTGGATGGAAAAGAAAAATTGACAAGAGATTTCAACGCAAGATTGTGCGGATGGTGGATAAAGGACCTCGACTAACATAAAAACAAGTTCAAGCTGCCCTGCAGTCAGAGGGTACAACAGTGTCAACCCGTACTATCCGTCGGCGTCTGAATGAAAAGGGACTGTACGGTAGGATACCCAGGAAGACCCCACTTCTTACCCCGAGACATAAAAAAGCCAGGCTGGAGTTTGCCAAAACTTACCTGAGAAAGCCTAAAATGTTTTGGAAGAATGTTCTCTGGTCAGATGAGACAAAAGTAGAGCTTTTTGGGAAAAGGCATCAACATGGAGTTTACAGGAAAAGAAAAGAGGCATTCAAAGAAAAGGACAGTCAAACATGGCGGAGGTTCCCTGATGTTTTGGGGTTGCTTTGCTGCCTCTGGCACTGTACTGCTTGACCGTGTGCATGGCATTATGAAGTTTGAAGACTACCAACAAATTTTGCAGCATAATGTAGCTTAATTCATAACCGAATGTTAATTACAAGTTTTTCTGTTGTTGTGTACCGTAAAATACACGCCATTTTAACACACTTCAAAGCTGGTAATTGCTGGCAGCATATTTCTTTTGCGCAATTTACATCCAGGGGTTAATTAAGCGTTGTTCTGCTGTTGTGGTCACTAAAAGAAACGTTCTTTTTCACCGCCAAAGAAGAAATTTTGCCTGTAGCATAATTCATAACCGAAGGTTAATTACAAGTTTTTCTGTTGTTATGTACCATAAAATACACGCCATTTTAACACGCTACAAATCTGGTAATTTTTCGTTGCTCATTTCTTTTGCGCAATTTAGATCCAGGGGTTAATTAAGCGTTTTTCTGCTGTTGTGGTCACTAAAAGAAACGTTCTTTTTCACCGAAAAAGAAGACATTTTGCCTGTAGCATAATTCATATCTGAAGGTTAATTAAGCCTGTTTGTGCTTTTATATTCAGTAAAATACATAGTGTTTTTAAACGGCACATACAAGTAAATTTTTCCTGGCCATTTGTGGAGCGCAATTTATATCCAAGGGTTACCCAAGCTTGTTACTGGGTTAATTTGGAGTCAAATACAGGGTGTGTATTTATCATATACAGATATCTTCATCAAACAGTGTCTGTACATTTTAGAACAAACAGTATGTCAGACAGAGAGGTGGCAGGCTCTTCACTTGCGAATGGCAGTGGCACAAACATTCCTGGAGTAGGCCCAGGTCGCAGCACAGCAAGGGGACGTCGCAGCAGGGGTCACTCGGAGGCCAGAACTCCCGGGTGTCATCTAGGGGCCGTGTGCTGTCCAGCAACCCAAGGTTCTTGAGGGGGTTGACTAGGTCATCCACTTCCTCCCAGATGACATCTGACAACCCCAGCCAACAGTCGGTGGGCAGATATAACCCTTAGTTGGCATGGCCCAGGAGCGGGTCAGCGGCTCTCACCAGTCCTCAACCAGCCTCGGTCCCATCCGGTTCCCTCAGCCAGAGATCTACTATGTGGTCTGGGCTCAGCGCCACTATATAGCGAGGATGAACAATTTGAGGAGGGCAGTCAGCAGCTACTTGGCAGCAAAGAAATGGGTCAATATACCCTGCTTCTTGCAGTAGGCAGCAAAGTATAGATGTGGAGAATGGCATGAGGTCATTTCGGAGGGGGCAGCCCCCTGCATACCAAGACCGGGGATGAGGACACAGTGACATGAAACATAAATCGATGATGATGTAGCCGACCGCACTTGGGAGCCGGGTGAAACAGGGGCTTCATTATTTTCAGAGAAGAGGGCGTCAGCTTGCGCGCAGGCAGCGGCGCAGCCACAAGTGGGTTGTGTGGCCGTGAAATCAGCAGGCTAGCAGCAGTGTGAGGTCAGGAGCCAAGCGGCCACGGGTAAAAAATCCGCTTCGCAGGTCCAAGAAAGTACGGCACAGGGGCTCATGAGGCAGCGGCAGTAATAGTCACTCAGTGCGGAGCGTTGGCGGTAAAATCAAAATACTCGGCGGTGTGGCAGTTCTTTGCTAAGAACCCGGAGGACCGAAAAATGGGTATATGTAGAATCTGTAGGCAAAAAATGAACGTGGCCAGGGAGCTAACGTTGGCACCACGGCCCTGCGTCAAAAACAACACGTCACCATCCGGTGGCCTGGAGAAACGGGCTCAGATGTGGTGGTCCATCCTGCCCCGCAGCAACACAGCAGCAGCGCCCAGTGGCACGCATGCCATTTGCAGCCATCAAGGCTCCACCACCCCCGCAGAAGGAGCTGTTTCTCTTTGCCATCATCTCCCGGTCCAGATGCTCCTGCTCCTCGCTACTCATGGCGCCAGCAGTCCCTTCAGCGAGGCATTGCAAAGAGACAACAGTATGCCCTCCAACCATCCTAAGGTGCAGAAGCTGACCGTGCTCCTGTCCAAGTTGTTTGGGACTGCAGTCCCTCCCTTTCCAAATGGTGGACCTGCAACGTTCAGAGAACTAATGGCTTTGCCGAGCCGAGATGGAGAGTTCCAAGCCGTAATTTCTTTTTTTCCAAAAAAGGAGTCCCAAACACTTAAAATTAAATAATTAGAACAGAAGGGGGGCCCCAACCCTTGAGCTTACCCGGTTTTTTTCCCAAAGGGTTTCACGGCAGCGGCAAACGTCGGACTGAAACTACGGCCCAGGGCCAAAAACATACCCCTTTCCGGCCCATTTGGGTGAATGTGCTTCCTGCCCCACAACCCAACAATTTGGGACGGGAGACGTCTTTTTCCCTCCTCCACTTTGCCCAAACTGCCCCCCTGCCCCAAATTTGACCCCCTTTCCCCACCACCACCACCATCTCAGCCTCCACAAGTACTGCTCCATCATCCCAAACATGTACGGGGCCAGTGGGGGTCACGCAGTTCTCCCCCTGGCTTGCCTCGGCGAACGTAGTCACCCAGACTGCTCCGCCGCATGCAGCAAGTAATCGATGGGTGGCTTGCTCCGCGCCATCTGCAAATTGGAACCATGGTAAATGGGGACAATTGAGTAACAGGTTGTCTGCGCTGCACCGAGGATGGATGTCCATGCGCCCTGCAATGGCGCATGTGTTCAATCTGGTTGTGAAAAGGTTCCTGAAGTCTTCCACCACCTTCAGAAGATTCTGAAATGGCCAGAAACCTGTGGCATCACTTCATCCAATCCTACAAAGCCAGGAACACCTCATCGAGTTGCAGCGCATAACAGCCTCCCCCAACACACTCTGAATATGCGATGTTTCCACCCGTTGGAATTCCCAGCCTTCACATGTTTTGGACTGACTGTATGAACAGAGAAAAGGCCATTAACGATTTTTGTTGATCCCGGCGGGACAGGAGTACGTCTCCCCTGTGTTAACTTTGAGGACAGCCAGTGGCAGCTTCATGCTGACACCTGCCTTTGTTGAGCCATTCGAGAGACAACGTTTTTGTCAGTCCGCCATGACTACGGGAAATGAATAACGTCATTCCACGCTTCATGTCTGGAACAGATGCTGAAAAATCTGTCTGTGCATTGGTACTGGAGACGGTGCGACTACATCTCGCGGCCACATAGTCCGGTGGGGACTGAAATGGAGAGGATGACATTGGAGCAAAAGAATCATTGTCTGGTGAAAATGAGTGGATTTTCCTACCCGTGACAAGAGAGTGAGCGCAGGAGCAACTGTGTAGTAGATGGAGATGAGGAAGACAGGCAGATACCCGCAAGCCTCCGTGGCAGTATACAGTGGAGATGCATGCAGGGAGACCCTCGGAGTCCCCTTGTGCAGATTGGCCCGCAGCATGCTGATTTGCCTGCTAGTGAACAGCCAGAATAGTCAGCATCCGGCAGAGGGATGACTTCCTGCTCTCCACCCTATTTGGACCCTCGCTAGCCGTCCCAAATTGGGAGCCTTTTTTCCCAGCTGCTGAGAGGATGACAAACTCAAATACTATAGGGAAATCCTTCCTAGTCAGTTTGGCCCGGCTGCCTATGTGCGGCATCGTTCCTCCTCTGACAGCTCTGACCGTGGCGTTCTTCAGCGCTCCACGTAGCTACTGCCGCGGCTGCTGGGGGAAGGTGGGGGGTAGGAGCATATCATCTCCATCAGCAGCAACCAATCTGGATCCCTGATGAGTCACTTCCTTCATCCGCCTATTTAGGATGCAGTCGCCAGCAGCAGCAGGACTGGAGCAGACGCCCTGAACATCAGGTCCGTGCCTACTTGGACAGCACTCTGCCACCCCAGTTAGAAGATCCGCTGGACTACTGGGCAGCCAAACTGGGATGTGTGGCCGCAACTTGCAGAGTTTTGCAAGTAGAGAAGTTGTCCTGCCGGCCAGTAGTGTGCATCAGAGCGGGTGTCGGCGGGGGCCAACGTTACCCAAAGGATAACCCGCTTGTTCCATGGGAAATGTGGAACGTCTGACCTTTGTCAAGGATGAATCAGCGGGATCGGCCAGGATTATCCACACACCAATGCCTAAGGCGTCAGACTACATCAACCATGACGCCACGACCCAAACTGGGAGAAATTGAGGTCAGGGTTCAAACTACCTGGCCTCAGCCACTATTCTGATGCCGCCACCGCCTGGATGCCGACACATCTGCTGCCAGTTTCGTCCATCTGCCGACCAACCAGCTTTTAACATGGACGGTATTGGCCACCCACCTCCACACTCGTTGTCATTGTGCCACTCTAAACCTCATGCTCTGCTGCTGCTTGAGGCTGTTGCCGTGGTCTCCACATTGGTCATTGTGCCACTCCATTCTGGACCTCATGTGCTGCTACCGTCACCTTCTACTCTCTTCATTGTGCCACATCGTGGCTATTACTGTTTTGCCACCTCCAGAATGACATTGTGCCACTGTCTGACCTCATGCTGCTGGGTCTGCCGTGACCTTCACACTCGGTTAGTGTGCCACTCTGTGGCCTAGTCCTGTTTTTGCCACCTCCAGAATGTCATTGTGCCACTCTATGACCTCATGCTGCTGCTGCTGTTGCTGGTGCCGTGACCTCCACACTGTGTCATTGTGCCACTGTCTGACCTCATGCTGCTGCTGCTGCTGTTGTTTCTGCTGCGGTCACCTCCACACCCTGTCATTGTGCCACTCTCTGACCTCATGCTGTTGCTCCTGCTGTCACCTCCACTCCCTGTCATTGTGCCACTCTGTGGCCTACTCCTGTTTGTGCCACCTCCACACTCTGTCATAATGCCACTCTCTGACATCATGCGGCTGCTGTGGCTGCTGCAGTGACCTCCAGAATGTCATTGTGCCACTCTGTGGCCTACTCCTGTTTTTGCCACCTCCAGAATGACATTGTGCCACTGTCTGACATCATGCTGCTGCTGTGGCTGCTGCCGTGCCGTTCACACTGTGTCATTGTGCCACTCTGTGGCCTACTACTGTTTTGCCACATCCAGAATGTCATTGTGCCACTGTCTGATCTCATGCTGCTGCTGTGGCTGCTGCCGTGACCTCCACTCTCTGTCATTGTGCCACTCTGTGGCCTACTCCTGTTTTGCCACCTCCAGAATGTCATTGTGCCACTCTGTGGCCTACTACTGTTTTGCCACCTCCAGAATGTCATTGTGCCACTGCCTGACCTCATGCTGCTGCTGTGGCTGCTGCCGTGCCCTCCACACTGTTTCATTGTGCCACTGTCTGACCTCATGCTGCTGCTGTGGCTGCTGCCGTGCCCTCCACACTGTTTCATTGTGCCACTGTCTGACCTCATGCTGCTGCTGTGGCTGCTGCCGTGAGCTCCACACTGTGTCATTGTGCCACTCTGTGGCCTACTCTTGTTTTTGCCACCTCCAGAATGTCATTGTGCCACTGTCTGACCTCATGCTGCTGCTGAGGCTGCTGCTGTGCCCTCCACACTGTGTCATTGTGCCACTCTGTGACCTACTCCTGTTTGTGCCACCACCACACTGTGTCATTGTGCCACTCTGTGGCCTACTACTGTTTTTGCCACCTCCAGAATGTCATTGTGCCACTGTCTGACCTCATGCTGCTGCTGTGGCTGCTGCCGTGACCTACACACTCTGTCATTGTGCCACTGTCTGACCTCATGCTGCTGCTGTGGCTGCTGCCGTGACCTCCACTCTCTGTCATTGTGCCACTCTGTGGCCTACTCCTGTTTTTGCCACCTCCAGAATGTCATTGTGCCACTGTCTGACCTCATGCTGCTGCTGTGGCTGTTGCCGTGACCTACACACTGTGTCATTGTGCCACTCTGTGGCCTACTCCTGTTTGTGCCACCTCCACACTCTGTCATAATGCCACTCTCTGACCTCATGCTCCTGCTGTGGCTGCTGCCGTGACCTCCACTCTCTATCATTGTCCCACTCTGTGGCCTACTCCTGTTTTTTGCCACCTCCAGAATGTCATTGTGCCACTTTCTGACCTCATGCTGCTGCTTTGGCTGCTGCCGTGACCTACACACTGTGTCATTGTGCCACTGTCTGACCTCATGCTGCTGCTGTGGCTGCTGCCGTGCCCTCCACACTCTGTCATTGTGCCACTGTCTGACCTCATGCTGCTGCTGTGGCTGCTGCCGTGACCTACACACTCTGTCATTGTGCCACTCTGTGGCCTACTCCTGTTTTTGCCACCTCCAGAATGTTATTGTGCCATAGTCTGACCTCATGCTGCTGCTGTGGCTGCTGCCATGACCTATACACTGTGTCATTGTGCCACTGTCTGACCTCATGCTGCTGCTGTGGCTGCTGCCGTGACCTCCACTCTCTGTCATTGTGCCACTCTGTGGCCTACTCCTGTTTTTGCCACCTCCAGAATGTCATTGTGCCACTGTCTGACCTCATGCTGCTGCTGTGGCTGTTGCCGTGACCTACACACTGTGTCATTGTGCCACTCTGTGGCCTACTCCTGTTTGTGCCACCTCCACACTCTGTCATAATGCCACTCTCTGACCTCATGCTACTGCTGTGGCTGCTGCCGTGACCTCCACTCTCTATCATTGTGCCACTCTGTGGCCTACTCCTGTTTTTCCCACCACCAGAATGTCATTGTGCCACTGTCTGACCTCATGCTGCTGCTTTGGCTGCTGCCGTGACCTACACACTGTGTCATTGTGCCACTGTCTGACCTCATGCTGCTGCTGTGGCTGCTGCCGTGCCCTCCACTCTCTGACATTGTGCCACTCTGTGGCCTACTATTGTGTTTGCCACCTCCAGAATGTAATTGTGCCACTGTCTGACCTCATGCTGCTGCTGTGGCTGCTGCCATGACCTCCACTTTCTGACATTGTGCCACTCTGTGGCCTACTCCTGTTTTTGCCGTCATTGTGCCACTCTGTGGCCTACTACTGTTTTTCCCCCGCCACAATGTCTGAGTGCCACTGTCTGACCTCATGCTGCTGCTGTGGCTGCTGCCGTGCCCTCCACACTGTGTCATTGTGCCACTCTGTGGCCTACTATTGTTTTTTCCACCTCCAGAATGTCATTGTGCCACTGTCTGACCTCATGCTGCTGCTGTGGCTGCTGCCGTGACCTCCACTCTCTGTCATTGTGCCCCTCTGTGGCCTACTCCTGTTTGTGCCACCTCCACACTCTGTCATTGTGCCACTCTTTGGCCTACTACTGTTTTGCCACCTCCAGAATGTCAATGTGCCACTGCCTGACCTCATGCTGTGGCAGCTGCCGTGACCTTTACACTGTGTCATTGTGCCACTGTCTGAACTCATGCTGCTGCTGTGGGTGCTCCCGTGCCCTCCACACTGTGTCATTGTGCCACTCTGTGGCCTACTCCTGTTTTTGCCACCTCCAGAATGTCATTGTGCCACTGTCTGACCTCAAGCTGCTGCTGTTGCTGCTGCCGTAACCTCCACACTGTATTATTGTGCCACTCTGTGGCCTACTCCTGTTTTTACCACCTCCAGAATGTCATTGTGCCAATCTCTGACATCATGCCGCTTTGGCTGCCGCCGTTACCTCCACACTCTATCACTGATTTTGCCACCTGAGCCCTCAGCTTGTTTTTTTCCAGCTGGCGCTGCCATGACATTATCAGGCTACATTCCCGCTTCAGTTTTTTGGTCAGTTTAGCCCTCTTAAGTGCCCAGGGAATTTTATAGTGAAGCGATTCTAAGAGCGGCGGCAGTCATCTGCATGTCATACTAAAACACAATATTGTATGAAGACCAAACCAAGCTCCCTCTGCATATTTAAGCATGGCACAACTTTCTACAGCACCCTGCAGGCTCTGTACAGCCTGGAAATAGCTGTTTTATAACGGGATTTGTCCCGAAGCAATTCGGACCGAAACAAATTTTGTTGGAATATTCGGCGAAGTCACTGAATCGAATTTTTGAGAAATTCGCCCATCTCTAATGGTATCCATTAAAATAGTTATAAATTAAACACCAATGATTTTAGAAAATTGCTAAATCAATAATCCAATAAATACATTTTATTCACATAAGAATATAGGGCGACACGCCAAATTTCATGCACATTATACAGGCATAGAATGCGCCTGATTTATGAACCCGCTATCTAGCGGGTCATATTTCAGGTGCATTATAGCACTAGGGTGACATTTCTGGCTCCGGTAAACCACTTTGAAAGTGGTAAACCTGTTCCAGATGTAATGCGCCTAAAAATGCCATAGTGAAGCTACAAATATGTAGCTTCACTATGGTTCTAGTGCGCCTCCCGCACTAGAGATTTAAAAATGTGTGAACGGGACTGTGCCTGATATCGGGCTGAACAAACGGCAGATATCTGGCGCTGCCCCGTTCATACATGTCGCCCAGAATGCTTATCATGAGAACAGGTCCCCAAAAGTTACCAAGAAGAATGGAGAATAGTTCCTGCTTGCATGCTTCTCTCCATTCTATTCCATGGGTGTTCTGAGTACAGTTGAGCACACAGGCTGAGATGGGAATATAACTGTAAGTTCTAGTTCTGAAAGGGGTATTTCCATCCCAGATTTCAACTGGCTCATTCGAGTCTAACTCATGTTCAGGGAATGGAGAGGTGATCGTGCATAAACAGCTCTGTCTGTACATAGCTCTGGATGTTCCAAGCACAGTCAAGTACACTGTGAAAACCCATTTAAAGGTATAAGAAACAACAAATCCCATTATTAGGTAGGCTTTCAGCCTCCATGTGGAAATAATATATTTTTCCAGTCACAGCCAGCTTTGTGACATTTGAAAATGGATAAACACCAATGATATTAGAACATTTCTAAATTAGTAATCCAATAAATACATTTTAACTGTATAAGAATATAGGGCGACATTTATGAAACTTGGCGCCTACATGCCAATTCTAAATTGATTTAGAAGAATGTAGAATGCAACAGTATGTGGGTTCATAAATCTGGCGTGTGCTATACCTTGGATAGCATAGCATATGTTTGGCACATATATTTGACGCATTCAAAATGTGTATAATGCACCAAGTTTTGCTGTACAACTGTTCATACATCTATCGAACAGGGCTAAGACAGGTTTTATGGTTCAAAGCATGCCAGAAAACTGGTACAGTCCTGTTCATAGACATCGCCCATAATGCCCTATTAATTAATATAATTAAATAAATTTGCTGGATAATTTGTTTTTACAATTTTGAAATAATTCTTATTTTTAAATTATTCCATATCTTGTACACACCAATTTAGATGTTTATGCACAAAGAGGTATTTTCAGCTAAAATTATTGTGGAGTCTAAGATCAAATATATAAATTTTTCTAATGATTTTGGAGAGGTGAGTAACTTTTTTTTATTTTTAAAAATGAGAGGGCTATATATTTACCCTCAGGGGCTCTATGTGCCTACAAGGGGCATATATATCTTCAGAGGGTCTACCTACTTACATGTGCTCTATATGCCTACCTACAAAGATCTATACCATTAGGGGGTCTATATACCTACCTACAGGGGGCCTATATATCTACAGGGGGCCTACCTACCTAAAAGCAGGCCCTATACCTATCTACAGCACTCTATATATTTACCTATCTACAGGGAGTCTATATATCTACACTGCCGTTCAAAAGTTTGGGGTCACTTAGAAATTTCCTTATCTTTGAAGGAAAAGCACAGTTTTTTTTCAATGAAGTTAACATTAAATGAGTCAGAAATACTCTATACATTGTTAATGTGATAAATGACTATTCTAGTTTGCAACGTCTGGTTTTTAAATTGAAATATCTACATAGGTGTATAGAGGCCCATTTCCAACAACCCATCACTCCAGTGTTCTAATGGTACATTGTTTTGCTAACTTTTGTAAGAAGGCTATTGGATATTTTGAAAACCCTTGTGCAAGTATGTTAGCACAGCTGAAAACAGTTTTGCTGATTAGAGAAGCTATAAAAATGAACTTCCTTTGAGCTAGTTGAGAATCTGGAGCATTACATTTGTTGGTTCGATTAAACTCGCAAAATGGCCAGAAAATGAGAACTTTCATGTGAAACTCGACAGTCTATTCTTGTGCTGTGAGATGAAGGCTATTCCATGCGAGATATTGCCAAGAAACTGAAGATTTCCTACAATGGTGTATACTACTCCCTTCAGAGGAGAGCACAAACAGGCTCTAACCAGAGTAGAAAGAGAAGTGGGAGGCCCCACTGCACAACTGAGCAACAAGACAAGTACATCAGAGTCTCTAGTTTGATAAATTGATGCCTCACAGGTTGTCAACTGGCAGCTTCATTAAATAGTACCCGCAAAATGCCAGTGTCAACGTCTACAGTGAAGAGGCGACTGCAGGATGCCGGCCTTCAGGGCAGAGTGGCAAAGAAAAAGCAATATCTGAGACTGGCAAAAAAAAGGAAAAGATTAATATGGGCTAAAGAACACAGACATTGGACAGAGGAAGATTGGAAAAAAGTGTTATGGACAGACGAATCAAAGTTTGCGGTGTTTGGCTCACACAGAAGAACATTTGTGAGACGCAGAACAACTGTCAAGCCATCTGACGCCATCTGTCAAGCATGGTGGAGGTAATGTGAGGGTCTGGGGTTGCTTTGGTGCTGGTAAAGTGGGAGATTTGTACAAGGTAAAAGGGATTTTGAATAAGGAAGGCTATCACTCCATTTTGCAACGCCATGCCATATCCTGTGGACAGCACTTGATTGGAGCCAATTTCATCCTGCAACAGGACAATGACCCAAAGCACACCTCCAAATTATGCAAGAACTATTTAGGGAAGAAGCAGGCAGCTGGTATTCTATCTGTAATGGAGTGGCCAGCTCCGTCACCAGATCTCAACCCTATTAAGCTGTTGTAGGAGCAGCTTGACCACATAGTACGTAAAAAGTGCCCATCAAGCCAATCCAACTTGTGGGAGGGGCTTCTGGAAGCATGGGGTGAAATTTCTCCAGATTACCTCAGCAAATTAATGCCAAAGGTCTGCAATGCTGGAATTGCTGCAAAGGGAACATTCTTTGACAAAAGCAAAGTTTGAAGTAGAAAATTAATATTTCAAATAAAAATCATTTCTAACTTTGACAATGTCTGGACTATATTTTTATTCATTTTGCAACTCATTTGATAATTAAAGTATGAGTTTTCAGGGAAAACACAAAATTGTCTGGGTGACCCCAAACTTTTGAACGGTAGTGTACCCACAGGTGGCATATAAATCTACCTACAGGCAGACTAAATACCTACCAGCAGGTCTAACTACCTACAGGGGATCATTATATCTAATTACAGAGGGCCAATATACCTACAAGAGGTCTACCTGCCTACAGGGGCCTATATATTTATCTACATGGGGTCTATATAACTATCTACAGTGGATCCATATAACTTCCTATATATTGCCTATATACCTACCTATAGAAGCATATATAGCTATATACAGGGGGCCTATATACCTACCTAGAAGGGGGTTTATCTATCTGCCTACCTAATTCGAGGGTGTACCTTCCTACTATGTTGAGGGTTTAATTACCCTATATACAGGAACACAAAAAAAGACTAAAACTTGAGGTAGGAATTGGTAGAGAAGTGCTGGAAAGGTGAGAAGTCTAAGATGTTTGTGTGGTGAATTCTGCAGGGACAAGTCATGGTCAGGAGAAGTCGCCATGCTGTTTTGGACCGGATGGAGAAGAAAAGGGGAAGAGAATGACACATCAGAGAAGGGAACGACTTATCAGAGAATACTCTTGAGTGTCACTGGATATATAGTAAATGCACTGTTATCACTTATATGTGTGCAGAGCACCTGCATACAACTGGTACCTACCACTGTATGGTCACTGTATGGCAGTAATGTGGTAGTGATATGTGGCTATGATGTTACAGTATTATTTAGTCATTATGTGGAGGTGATATGTGGAGGTATTATTCAGCCATTATGTGATGGTGATATGTGGCGGTTTTTGGTGGAATTATTGGTAATATTGGCCTTGGGATTCTGGTTTTGTGTAACAATGTTATATGGTAAATGTATGATCATTATTTTGTGGTTTTATGCTCAGTACTTTGTGTTATAGCTTTTAGAATATTTTTATTCACATAAAACGTATAATTTGGGGAGACATGTATGAACAGGGCTGTGCCAGAAGTCTGGCATCTTTTCAGCCCAAGATCATTCGGGGAGACATGTATGAACGGGCCAGTGTCAGAAGTCTTGCATCTTTTCAGGCCGAGATCTAGCGCAGCCCCGTTCGCTATATTTTTAAAACAGCCACACTCTGATAATAGGCGGATTACAGAACGCCCGCGGCACATTGTAATGCGCCTGATTACGGGGGGCGTGCTGGAGGCGTGTCGCACTAGAACCATGCAAATCTACAGATTAGTAGCTTCAGTACAGAAAATCCAGGCTCATTACTGCTGGAACAGGTAAACCAGTGATTTACCTGAAACAGAATTGTTGTTTCTGCACTAGAAGGTGCCTGATTTATGACCCAAAGTAGAGCGGGTTCATAAATTCATGCACATTCTACACTATTATCATACACATCAAAATTGGCGTCTAAGTGCCATAAATCATACGTCGCCCTTTATGTTTACCACCCATAGTTCTGCTGCAATTAGGTGAGGGAAATTCCAAAGCCCTAACACCCCATTTTGATTACAGGTTAGTGTGATGATGTCATTAAATCAGTCTTTATAAGTTGAAACAAGATTGGACAGGGCCATCACATAGGCGATGGAGGCACAGCACAATAGCTAGACCAGTCCAACACTGAGATGAGGTGTTGCCCCAACCTCACTTCCAATCACCTGGCTAGCCGCTGGACAACAACACCAGACCCATACACAACACTGAAAGATAAGAGCCTTCAAAACAACCCTAAAACTCTCACCCTAATGCCAATTTAGAGTTAAGCTGATGCAGTTGGTTGGAGATTTATGATTTGATGTGGCCAAAAATCTAAATGCTCAGATTCGAGTTGAATTTGACTTTGACCTAAATCCAAAAAATAGCACTACTTGTGTCTAAAGAAAACAGCAAGACCTTCACTATGGATAAATAAGTTAAATGGTGGAAATATGGAAAATCAGATATATTTTTCCCCCTTCAGAAACGCTTATACAAATAGATTTGCATTATGTATATGAAACAACAAAAGCTCTTTCAAATCTTCTACATGTCTCAGCCATCTGATAGATGACAAAATGTCTAACAATGAAATATCAGAGCCATGCTGTAGTTTAGGTATTTGCAAATGGGAAAACATTACGGAACTATATTTTGAAAGTATGGTTTGAAAAACACATTCATCCATTTTAAAACACAAAGGAAAAGTCCACGGAATTGGGCAGATGAAAAGGAGCAATTAAAATGTAAAATCTGAGAAAGGTTTTCTTTTGATGTTTTCAGTAACTCCATCAACGCGCTGGTGTTTAGTAGTGATTTAATGAATGACTTTTTATTCAAACAATAGGAAAGCAGTTCTGTAAATATTTTCTGATTGACGGGCAAGGATTAGTCTAAGCACACAATTATGGGTCTGTGCAGTCATTAATCAATATAATGTAAATAGCACACAAAATCAGCACATATTTCATGTCATAATGTGCAGTACAATCCGGGCAGTCATCATTATATAAAGCTAACATTGCATAGGACTTTCAAAATGAAAACACTAAATGATTGACTTTTTTAATTTGTTATTTTCCCAAAACATAGAATTCTTCTTTCTAATTTCACAACAAGGGGTCATTTGATGATATTTTATTCTTTAGCAATGGTGCTGTAGAAAAGGAACAGCACCCTGCATTAAATAAAACAAAAATAAATACAAAGCTGCAAATTTTTAACTAGGCCAGACAAATTTGATGGAGTGCTACGATGTGCTGCAGGTTTACTACATTTGTATAGAGTCATTTGAGACATATTATTCCACTATGCATTTGGCCATACTGAGAATTTTGATACGAATTTGCCACAGATTTTACTGTTTTCAATGCAGTTTGTGGAAAAATAGATTGTGTATGAATCCAACCTAAAGGTGAATTCACATTTAGGAAAAAACTGAAGGGGTTGTAAAAAATCAATGTCTGGGACGTCTGGTTATAGATATAAGCCAGTATAGCTATATTTTTCTTACAGGAAGCTTCTTTTGAGAGAGAAAAACAACTGTGCCGACATGGGGCCAATTTTGAACCTGTTTGGGTCTAAAATCGGGTCTAAAACTCATCTTTGCCCAAGTTTACTAGGGGCAAAAAGGGATTTTAGCCCTAACAAGTTCAACTGGGGGCCCATCGTTAGTTTCTTAGTGCCCTTGTTATCTTTTTTTGTAATTATACTATGTCCTCTCGGGCTTAAAGGAGGGTAGAAATTTTAAACCCCGGGTGGAAACTCAAAAGGGTTTAAAATTTTTACTCAGTAGAAAATAAGATCACAGACCGATAAGCAAGCTCCATGCTGCTGATAAGATACAGCAGGGAATGACATCATCAGCCCAGTCACAGCAAGAGGAAGATAGGGCCTAAACTGAGAAAATTATGTAAACAAGGGTGAGATAAGACGTTTACCCGAAATGAAGCAAAAACAGAACCCAGTGATTTACTAGTAATTTTATTACCTTTTCCTACTTTTTAAACTAACAATGAAAAAAGGTACTTCTTAACAATACTGTCTATCACAGTTTTGCAATCATTTTCTTAAAATTGCAATAAAAAGACAAAAATGTGTCTAACCCTTGGGATAAATTAGCATAGGGTTCATACTCACAAACAAAGTCGCCAGGTTAGTAACTAAAAACAGATTACTCTTTCCCAGCAGCAAAACTAATTGGATAAAGCTTTGGTTTCTTGATTTCGGGAGATGACTTTGCTGGCAAACTGGTAAACTAACAATTTGCTTAATTTTTTTAGGCGCTTGTTATACCGCCGGAAGAATTTTGAGGTTTTGTTTAGAAGAATTAGGGAAATAGTGAACAAAATCGGTCAATCAAACAACACCCTGGTCGCCGGGCCCCAGGTTTCCCTGAAAAATTCATAGAAAATAGGCGCGGTATTTTATACTGGTTAATAAGGGGAAATTTTTGATTGGCGATTTTGCAAATTTTTTTTTTCCTGCAAAAGGATTAGGATATAGGCCCGGTGGAAGCTAACTGGTCTTTGAAGGAATGTTTGAGAGGTTTTGAGAACGAAAAGGCTGAGTTTTATGTGCATTTGGAAAAAATTATGTTTAAGGCATTAAAGGCAGGGTTGCGATGAGGGGGAAGCCTTGCAGGCTTAATCTTCCATGAAAAGGGGGCTTTAGAAATTGGGGCCATGACTGGGATGGTGAGGACCTGATGTCATAATCTAAGGAAGTCCAAAAGCATTTATATTGGGGTATGAACATAGATTGAGGAAAGTGCGGAAAACCTGGGGAAAATTGTGCAAAGTTTTGGTAAGGGGAACTGCCGGGCCCCCTGATGGAACAAGGGATTTTAACACAACGCACTTCTTTTACTAGTGGTACCACAACAGGGGTTCATGAGGGCATTAAGAAGCTTAGGGAATAAAGTGTGTAAAAAAGAAAGGAAAAACTGGGGGGAAAAAATTTGGGGGGTGGAAAAAAAAATTTTTTCTATAAAAAAAAAAGTTCTTTGGGCCCTTTGAAAAATACTGGGGGAAACAGTAGAGGGCGATGAAAAAAAAGAAAAACGTTTTTAAACACTTTTTTCTCCACTTATTTCCGAGAGGATGCCCTTTTCTTTTGAACAGAGAGATGGGGAAACTCCATTAAAAATTTTCTTGTCTAACCCAGGAAGAATTTCAGCTCCGTCTTAGGAAGAATAAAATAGTAAATCCCCGGTCCAGATGGCATACCCCCATGCTCCTAAGAATTTTAAGTGATGCAAGATAGCCCCTATTTTTAAATTCAGGACTTCAAATAAGGGGGTATGCCCAAAGGATTGGCGCATACAAATTGGGCCAATTTCAAAAAGGGCAAAAAGTATCCGGGAAACTATAGGCCGGTAAGTTTAACCTCGTTGTAGGTAAAATGTTTTAAAGGGTTTTTTCCAAGATCCCACCCTTTGGAGTATCTCACTAAAAATAATTTTAAACCCATTCCAGCATGGGGTTCATGAAGAGGGTCCTTCAACTAATCCACAGCTTCTATGAGGAAGTCAGTGCAGATTTGGACGGGGTGAGGCACTGGATTCATAATCTAATTTTCAAAATTTGATACAGTCCCACAAAAAAGGTTGTAAATAAAATAGAATGCTTGGACGGGGGAAAAATTGTGAAAGGGGGGTAAGTAACGGGCTCCCTGAAGAAAAAAAAGGGGTAGTAATTAAGGGTACATACTCACCGGATCGCGGGTTTATAGGGGTCCCAAAAGGGTCGTATGGGCCCTACCCTTTAACATTTTCATTAATGATTTTTACCAGGAATCCAGTAAAAATCGATCTTTGCAGACAACAAGCTCTGTAAAGTAATCAACACAATAGAGGATAATATGTTATAACAAAGGGGTCTGGATAAGTTGGGCCTTGGGCAGGGAAATGGCAGATGAGGATTAACACTGGATAAATGCAAGGTATGCACATGGGGAAGAGAAATCCATTACATGATTACATGTTACACGGAAAAGCACTGGGTAAAAGTGACATGGAGAAGGACTTGGGAATCCTGGTGGACAGTAAACTTAATTGTAAGCAGCCAGTGTCAGACAGCAGCTGCCAAGGCAAATAGGATCATGGGTGCATTAAAAGGCATAGAGGCACATGATGAGAACAATATTTTCCCCCCATTATACAAGTCCCCTGGTTAGACCACAC
Organism: Phyllomedusa bahiana; assembly: GCA_025379985.1. Lineage (NCBI taxonomy): Eukaryota > Metazoa > Chordata > Amphibia > Anura > Hylidae > Phyllomedusa > Phyllomedusa bahiana. The sequence continues at coordinate 48,898 of JAODAL010004869.1, forward strand.
ATGGAAATATTGGTTACAGTTTTTGGGCACCATGCACAGGAAAGACATTGTAGAGCTTGAACAGGTACAAAGGGGGGCACAAAAATAATAAAAGGACTGGGTGACTACAGTAAAACAGAAAGATTGGCAAGATTAGGGTTATTTATTTTAGAGAAAAGAAGGCTTCTGGGGGACATAATAAATATGTTTAAAAATACATCAAAGGTCAATAAAAGAGATCTCTCCCCAAAATATAATTTATACACAGGGCTGTATCTAGAACAAGGGGGGATCCTTTACGTCTTGAGGGAAAGAAAGTTTCTACATAAACATAGAAAGGGATTCTTTACTGTAAGAGCATGAGACTATGGAATTCTCTGCCAGAGGGACTTGTCATGGTGAATTCAATAACCGAAGTTCAAAAAAAGGGTTTGGAAAGCATTTCTGGAGCTTTAAAAATAAAACAATTATAGTGACTAGGAAATTCAGGAGAGGGATCATTGAATCCAGGGATTTTTCTGATTGCCAGATTGGAGTCAGGAAGGGAATTTTTTCCCTAAAATAGGACAATTGGCTTCAACCTCATTGGGGTTTTTGCCTTCCTCTGGATCAACACCTTAGCACAACAGGCTGAACTAGATGGACGACTTGTCTTTTTTTAGCCTTACAAACTATGAAACTATGAAACTATGAAAAAGTCAGAGCCATAGTTCATAGTGTGTAATGCAGTACAGATTTCTCTTTGAAAAAATGGGCCGTGGATTTCATGCAGATTTTGATGTGGATCCTGATATAGATTTGTCATTGAAGTCCACTTTAAAATCTATCATGTGGTGAACTATTTTGGGCAAACAGCCTGGGACTGAGAGGGCGGTGCATAATTCTTTTCTGTAGATTTCTTTGAGTCATGCACTGCCTCCTACCAGTCTTACCATCTCTTTAACTCTGCAACAGTTCAAAAAGTGTCTGGATGACCCGGGGCTTCTGGGGTAGGGTCAGCTCACTTATTATGGAGGTTACGGGACTGCGTACTCCCTTGGATCCATTGTTCTTCTTACTTAATCTGACAAGGCTCCCACTGAAAAAACAGATCTTGAAGATGACTTTAAATATCCTCACTGCAGCAAAATGTCTGCTATCCAAATTTTGGAGAAGAAGAGACACTCCTACATGGGAGGACCTTATACAGAGAATGAAAGATATCAGATGTATTTAATATCTAACAGCATCTTTGAATAATTCCACAGAGTAATTTGAAGCAATCTGGTCTCAGTGGGATTCCTTTGTGATTTCACACAAACTCTGAGTTGAGAGTCTAATTTTGGATTTACTACTACCCTGCAACGTGGATAGTTCAGTCTTCTGCGCAATACTTTCTTTCCCCTTCCCTAAAGTGTCCCTATTTTTCCTAATGTGTCTAGTTTTTCGTGATCGTAATGTTGGTTTTGTCTTTGCATTATTCTTTTGCAAATTTATTTGTAAGTTAATTATAATGCTAATTGAAACTAAGTGAATAAACAGGAGTCCATATTTGAGGTCTCCTTTCTTTTATCACCTTTTTCTTTATTGATTTCTGTTATTTGTATTGTACTTGACAAAATCTGCAATAAAATAAACAAGTTGTAGTGACTAGATTGCAGCACGGAGACAAACATGCCTGAAAGCTGGACAGTTTTTCTGGGTGGGCGGTGTCCTGTCCTCTTGGGGTGAGGAGCGCCCCACCCACCTGGAAAAATGGCCCTTTTTAAGAGGATTCTGTACTTAGAATCCGCAAAAATCCGACTGTCAACCATCCCCACAGACCTCAATGGAAAATCCAAGCTGTAGTCTAGACAGCTTGGATTTTCTGAGGTTCAAAACCCTGTTCAATTGAATAGAGTGTCCGAAATCCGAAAACAGTGGCAAACAGCCGCAACAAAAATGGGTAAAAGATGAAAACTGAGCGTAAAATACTGATCGAATTCTGATTAGAATCCAACCAGTATTTTATCCTCTGCCATGTGGGAGCAAAATATAATATATAATATATAAAATATAATATTATTTTATTATGGGAGAAATGCAGCTTAAAATCACCTTTTACTGTAATGTACTGTTCACTATAAGTACTCTGAAACTGCATTTTAATAAATTTTTAATGTTCTGTAAAGTCTGCTTGATAAACTGTATTACAATTTTTTTGCTAAATCTTTTTGAGCCCAAAACAAATAAGAAAATGAGTGAACAATATAAAAAAAAACACAAAAATGGCGCAATTACATTTTTTCCAGATTACAACCCATTTAGAATTTTTGAAGGGGGTGAAACCTCCAAGTACGTTACATGGTATTTTCAATGGTTCCATTACCGAGCACATTTTCTCCTGCAAGCAACAAGCCCTGGTATGTTTATATAGATGGAAGAATTAAAAAGTTGTGGCTTTTGGAAGGCAGGAAGGAAATAACGAACATGATGGGAAAAAAAATCTTCACCTTAATGGGTTAAAAGTCTATCCTAGCCATATGCAATGACTTTAGAAAATTGGAAAATTCTTTAAGCTAGTGACAGAGATTACAGGGGATTTAAATCTTTTATTTGATATAAAAACATTGCATAGATCATAAATTACCCTGAGATTATTCATAATGTGTTCTGATAAGAGCAGCACTATCATATTTCATCTAAATATTCAATGAGCATCTTGTGACTTGGATTGCCAGTTTATCAAGCTACTTTGGGAAATGCGAACGTCAAACAGGAGCGTTAAGATCTGTGAAGCAGAATTCACATCTAATGCATCAATGACTCAAACGCTGTCCATAATTTTATATGTCCCAAGCACATCAATCCTCATGTTGGTCATGCAGTCCTGGTTGTTTAATGATGTCTTACTAATGAGTATACTACATTTAATTTCTCCTTTACAAACTTCTATCAGTAATCAATTAAAGTGAAATAAAGAAATATACTTATATTTTAATATCTTGTAACAAGAATGATTTTCTATTACTTTTAAATCACACTTCCTCGGGTTGATTCAGAACTCTCATAAAGGGGAATGGGGAGAACTGTGTACGTGTGGCCATGTTCCCACTCTCTAAGACCAGTTTGTAGCAAGCTATGAGCCAACCACAGAACTAAAATTGCAAGATCGGACATCCCCTTTAGCATTAAAAATATGAAAAAAGAAATACATATATAATATGTTCACTGTAGCAAGACTTTCACAAACTGTAGAAACAAGCAGTTTTTCAGAAGTCTTAGAAACAGATAGAGAACCATTTATTCCCTGCTTCATCCATCATTGTCTACAGGGGCACAGTAGGTTGTAAAGTGATGTTAAGCCCTGCAGGCTGGATGTGAGGAGATGACATGGTCATATCACAGTCTTTGCAGTTAAACACAAGCAGGCTTTTTATTCAATAGAGGCACTGAAGCTTGGCCTTACAGTAACATGAATAATCACACACTTGCAGTAAAGTCTCTTTTAATTGTGACATGGGTTCTGGATTATAGTCTCTTACTCAAGCCTGAACTCCAGGATGCACAACATACAGTCAGACTCTGTCATTAGCTTTAGGGTATGTTCACATGATGTACTGCGGCGCGTATAGTACGCACTACAGTACATCGTGTGTTTCGGGAGTTCGCCCTAATAGGCGCATACTCCAGCCCCATAGACATGCATTACTTTTGGCACCACAAATAACTGACATGTCACTTATCTCCCCACACGTACAATACGATCTTATTGTATGAGCAGGGAGAGGAGGCGTAATCCATAGTTCTCTATGAGGGCGCATTTCCCCACGTATTAAACGCAGTACGCCACAAAATACGAGGTGAAATGTGCCCCAAAATAAGCCGTGTGAACATAGCCTTACTTCAGGGTCCAGCTCATCACTGCACAAACAGCACAAACATCACTGATGTCCCACATGCTATGGATGTCACAAATGTTCTACTCTTGTACAAAAAATCTTCTAGACTCAGCTTTCTTTCCAAGCTGATTCTCATTGTAACTGTTAGGACTCTGGCACTTCAGTGCTTTACTGTAAATTACAATGGGAATAGGTAAGTTTTAGATGTTTTTTGTGTTCACTTACATTATGTTGGGTTTATGTACATATAACAACAGTGTTTGTATACTTTCATCAGCGTTTTAGTAAAAACAAAATACTGTAAACCATAAAAATGTGTAAAAGGAAGTAGTGAAATAAAATACATATTGTGTATTTCCCATTGCCAGTTTGGCATAGAATAACATTATTATGGCCTGTAGTTCTAAAGAAACATGAGCCACTGACAGGGGTGTAACAAGAATTCATAGAGCCCCATAGCAATATAAGATTGGGTCCCCAATACCTACTGGCAGGAAACAGAAATAGCAACATAATAGCAATAATTAAAGGGGTGTTATTGTTTCATTAAATGGTCTTCAGAATAAGGGGACAGTGAAAACAAGCAACTTTGCAATTGGATGTCATTAGCAAAGCTGCCTTGTTCTCACAGTGTCCCTTATCTTGGGTTTTTATTTACACTGATATCCAGTGTGGGTCTAATCCCTCCTCCTTGCAATTCACTAGCTGAGAGCTCATTTACATTCTGTACAGCCCCTGGGTCGATTCACGGGCTGTACAGAATGACTCAGAGTTAGGGGCCGTAGCATTTTTCTGCCTCCACACCTTGCAGAAACAGACTGCAGCAGATTGTACAATGAGAAAACATGACTGTTTTGACCCTGTGCCTAACTCCCCTGCATACACGCAGGTCTGTGCCGTTCTTAGAAAGCTGTAATACATCTCCAGCTGTGAGAGATCAGTGCTCAGATTAGATTGAATGCAGCCTGTGGTATGTATACAGCTCTTATAAAATAAGACTGATAGGGACAGACACAGTGATATGTGGACTCAGAGGGGAGGGGGGTAAATCTCAGGCCAGCAGTGAAGGGGGGATGATGTCATCCAGCTGGGAGGCGAAGAAACGCCCCTGCATTCACAGAGCTGGGAAGCTAAGAGAAGTGTGAATCAGCTGTAAGGAAGCGATACATCCCCTTTAATGCTATAAATAATACTGCCATATATAAGAGAACCAACATATTGCTGCAAAAAAGTAGAAAGTCACAAACTTGTTATTCCCCATAATACGTTCTGGCACCTTAATGCCCCCCCCCCCCCCCCCCCCAACCTATGTGCTCCATAGAGGCTGCTATGGTTGCTATGGCCATAGAGGCTGCTATGCCTTTGGTTACTGAACTTCTTATTAAAAACTGACACACAAAAATTTAGAAAAACAGTTTTGAATTTAAAAAAGCTCAAACTTTTGTAAATGTTGATTGTTTTTATTGATTAAATAGTGTGTGAGTGTACCTCATGTATGAAAACTGTCTTGGTCTAGGACTTTCTTTATTGCCCATAGCAACCAATCAGAGTTTCAACTAGTGCTTTGAAATAATGAAACGGGCGCTCTGATTGGTTTCTATGGGCAACAAAGAGAGTCTTAGACCAAGACAGTTTTCATACATGTCCCCCTAAGTATCTGTTGGTGTCTTCTACTCTGAAATTGTTCAGGTATCAACCAAATAAAATGCTGGGCTTTAAGTAAAATTAAGTGGTAGTAAAATCAGTGATGATTAGGAATTGCCACTTAAGAAATTATCCAGAATGAAAAAGGTTAAAGAAGGCAGAACAAACAGAACCCACTTAAAACGGAAGTCTGCAGACACCCTCTGGGAGCCAAAGTCTGAGACTACCTCATTGTGTTAACCAGAGCCCCCAAAAAGCAAGATGGACTGCAAGAGACCCGAGCTGCTTCACCAGAGAAATGTAAGAAAACAAATGCAAATAGGAGACACAGACAAGGAGGAAAAGGGAAAACAGGAGAAAACACAGAACAAGAAAGAGAAGTCAAACAAGCTGAGGTCAAAGCCAGGAGAGTACATAGTAACAAATTGAGGGACAGCAGAATAGCCGAGAATATAAGCTGGAGTCCAGAATCAGAACAACACATACAAGGATACAGGATATCCAGGAACAAGATACAGGATATCCTGGAACAAGAAAGAATCAAAGGTAAGAAATGCAAAGAAAGACTGGTTTAAACGCCAAGCCTCAGCCATTAATTTGATGCATATGAGAACTCAGATTGGATCTGCTCCAACATCAGACCAAGGCTAGAGAAAAAATGTTTAGTCTGCGCACCAAAAAAAAAAAAATTAGCATAGTTGCATGGTAATATGGCAGGAAAATGCAAACACAATTCATTATCAGCAGCACACTACTAGCACTAAAAAACAATCAAAAAGAACATAGGAATTTTTGGAAAAGCATTTCTGCTACTCTGAATACTTGAAAAATTTGAGATTCTTAGTGCACATTTTTGATCAAAACTGTAATAAACCCACCTGTCAATTGACAAGGTGACCTCAATACAGGTGGGAATTTATGCTACATGTTACCTCTCATGGTGTCTGTCCAGACCTCCACATTTTAGGGAGAGTAGATTCCAGCTACAAGCAACCGACATCCACCTATGCTAATTTTTTTTTAAACTTTTTGGATGTGCAGACCAAACATTTGTTACTCTAGACTGTTTTTTATGTGGAGTGGCTGCTCCCTCTTTGTTTTTTTGTACTCCGCCCACCTGCACAGGTTTTCAAATTAATGCTGGGTAAGCTTGTAGCTGGAATATACTCTCCCCGAAATATGGAGGTCTGAACAGGCACCAAGAGAGGTAATATATAGCATAAGTTCCCACCTGTATTGAGGTCGCTTTGTCGATTTGGCAGCTGGGCTTATAGTTTTTATCAAAAATGTACACGAAGAACCTCAAATTTTTCAAGTATTCAGAGTAGCAGAAGTTCTTTTCCAAAAATTCCAATGTTCTTTTTGATTGTTTATTAGTGCCAATAGTGTGCTGCTGATATTGGATTGTGAAGGCAAGGCAACAGGCATGAGACAGTCTTAAAGGGGCAGAGCACTCCTAACAATCAGTTTGCCAATCTTCAGCCTCAAAGTGAAGATATTTGCATTTTGGAGAACCAGTGAAGAATGGAATCTTTATGTATTTTTAGATTATTTGAGACATTCACTTGTCAATTCAATTCATCTACACACATTTTTCTGCACTCTGCTTTCTGTAAAATGTATATTATTTCCAAATGAACAAGAAAAAAAAATACAACGAAAATAGTTCTGTTGATCTGTTGACCTGTTTGAAGGAGAAAAGATTCTCCAGCAACCCTGTCAAATTAAAATGAGATTGCAATTTTTTTTTTATAATTTCAATCCCAGCTAATGTTGTGAAGTGCAGTCTGAACTCTTTCATGTCATATTGCAGCCAATGATCTTATAACTATGGAGATCCCATTAACATCCGTGCTTCAAAGATATCTGCTGCGCATGGAGGAATTAAAAGCCAAACGGTGAATATAATCTTAGACAAACATCAAACTTTTACACAAAGTCCTTTAAGTAGATAAAGACAATGAGCAGAAAACATTTTATTTGGTCATTCATTTATCAAGGAAAATTATCCAATATCACATATTTTTGAGTGACAAAAGTCGGTGAGTCTTTAGGATTAGCAAATTAGATTCAAGGGTTTTCAATAAATGACAATCATGTATGAATAGGTAACATGCTTTATTTAACAAATACGGACAGAAGTATATCATGACATTTACACAGGAGATTTTGGAAGACATCAGAATTCTTGATGCTCATCAGGCCTGAAAATGTTGCTAAACCATATCTAAAGAGCTTGGACTCCATCTATGCACAGTCAGACAGATTGTATACAAATAGAGGACATTCAAGACCATTATTACCCTCAAAAGGAGTGGTCAACCAACGAAGTTCACGTCAAGAGTAGGGCATAGTCTATAGTCTATGAGGAAAGGAACCCAAAGCAGTCTCTAAGCAACTAACGTTAATTTTAATGTTTATGAGTCCACCATTACCAGGACATTAAACAAAATTGCAGGATTAAAAGTAGAAAGCTACTGTTCTCCACAAATAACGTTGGTACCCATATATAATTTGCTGATCAGCTCAACAAGCTCGAAGGCTGCTTGACAATGTTTTATGAACTCATGAGGCCAAAAGAAAGCTATTAGGTTTAAAGTATTTAAATTATGTTTGGAGACTGGAATTCATAAAAACCTCATACCATTTGTGAAACACAGTGCTGGTAGCATTATGGTTTTGACCTGTGTTGATGCTTCTGGGCCAGATTGGAATTTTATCATTAATTAAACAATGCATTGTTAACAATACTAGCAAATTCTAAAGAAATACTTTACTACATCTGTCTGTCATATGACTTGTCAGGGACTGGTCAGGGACACACACACAGACAAGTGGGCCCTGACTCTGATCCCAGCCCCTGTCCCTGCCTTTTGGGGAACCCGACTCCTTAACAGGCCGGCCCCAACCAGAAGACTGATAGCTGCACTGTTATAAGTGTGACACAGACAGGACAAACAGACAACAAACAAAAGAGTAGTCAGGCGGTCCAAAGTCAGCAACAGTTCGGGCAACGAGGTACAGAGGCGTGAGACAAGAGGGTAACCGGGGGCAGTCCAAAGTCGGCAACAGTACGGGCAACGTGGTACAGAGACGTGAGACAGAGGGGGAAAACCAGGGTCCAAAGCCAAAGGTCAGGAGAGCATAGAACAAGGAAGCAAATACGGCGAACTACAGGGAAAAAACCTATAGCAGGCAAAGATAGAAGGAAGTGGTGGCTATAAATAGGGAAGGGGAGGAAAGAGAGCCGAGGTGATAGGAAGCAGAATCTGTCAATCACTGAGAGTGAGATTAACCCAGAGAGTGCTGGAAAGTTCCTGGCCACGGGCGTTGGCCAGGATTCAATTAGAGTCCCAGAAGGAAGACAGTGTTCACACAAGAAAAAGTAAGGCCGCAGTTATGGTCGCAGCGGCCTTCGCCGACGACCAGAGCCAGATGACACGAACGTGACATGACTATCATTAGAACATGAGTCATGTTGAAAGACAACAACCCTAAATAAACAAGTCATTCTACTAAAGAATTGTTAAAAAAAAGAATAAAGTTACGTTTTTGGAACGGCAATGTCAAAATCCAATAAAAATGTTGTGGAAAGAACTGAAACAAGCTGTTCTTGGGAGGAAACCAACCAACAAAAGAATTTAAGTTGTATGGAGGAATTGGTTTTAAAATTGCAACAAGTCAATGTGCAGGACTAATCAACAATTACGTTACTAGAAACATTTAGTTGACGTTATTGCTGCACAAGGGGATCATACTAAATACTGAAAGCAAGGAGTCACGTACTTTTCCCACTAACAGATGGATGTTGGATCATTTTCCTTAACCCCTTACCGCCATTGGACGTATGAGTACGTTCTAATGTTGGTAAAGGGCTTAGAAGCGGGATCACAGTTAACACTCAGCGGTTGCAGCACGGGGTGGTGCCGGCCCGTGCCGTTTAACTCATTAGATGCCGCAGCAAAGATGAGATCAATGAGCAACAGTGTCGCGCACCGTCCCTCACTTCAATTGGGATGCCCACAGCGAAATCGCAGGCTCCTGGCCGGTTAACATGGCAGCTGGAAGTCTTGTGAAGGCCATATTTTCTGTTTTACTAATTCCTGCCCCAGGCAGTAGTAAAACTACCATCATTGTACACATTGTTTTACAATGCATTAGGCTGTATAAATGAACGTACCTTCTAGTGGTGAAGTACCCTAGGTGGACTCAAAGTAAAAAAAAAATATGTTTCAAAGTGTAAAAAAATAAAAAAAATTAAATTCAAATCACCCCCTTTTTTCCCATTTTTACAAATAAAAAAAATAATAAAAAAGTTTTTGTTTGGTATCGCGGTGTCCGAAAAAGTCCACTTTTAAAATATAATATCAATTATCCTGTACACTGAACATTGTAGAAGAAAATAAATTCCAACGCCAAAATTGTGTTTTTTTGGGCCATTTCACATCCCCTAGAAATTGGAATAAGATTAATCAAAAAAGTAAAAATGTATTCCAAACTGTTAGCAATACAAAGCACACTTCAGACCGCAAAAAATGCACCCTCACTCAAGTTCGTAAAAAGTTATTGGTCGCAGAAAGTGGTGCAGCAGCCCCCCGCCTCCCCACTGCACCTCAAAAGTACGCGCTGATCAGCAAGAGCTCCCGAAGCACACAATGTATTGCAGTTAGAGATGGCGAATTTCTCAAAAATTTGAATTTTGGGCACTTCGCCGGGAATTTTTTTCCGGGCCCAAAATTTTTTTTTCGGTCCCCCAAATTTTTCGGGGGCGGGGTTCCACGTTTTAAAAAAAAGCTATTTCCAGGGGTGCACGGGGCCTGCAGGGGGGGGCGTTTGAAAAATTGGGGCCATGTTTTTTTAAAATGCGGGGGGGGGAGCTCGGGGTTTTTTTCTTTTTATGGGAATTTTTTCGTTTTTTGTATGCACGCACAATTGGGCTTGGCCCCCCGCCTCTTGAATCGGGTTAAAAAATTTTAAAAATTTCCCCCGGGGGGACTTAAAAAAGGGGCCAAAAAAATTTACCCAAAAAAAAAGAAACGGGAAAGGGGGGGCCCGAATTTAAAATTTAGCTGGGCTCGGGGGCAAAATTAGTGACTGAATTTTTGGAAGGTGACGGGGGGGCAAAACCCCAGCAAACATGGGTCAGAGAGTGGGCCCAAAGGGAATTCTGGAAAGGGGGCAAAAACGGTGTAGGCCCCAGAGTGGCACAAAGACACAGTGTGGAGGTTACGGCAGCAGCCCCAGTGCAGCTGGGGTCCCGGGGCAGTGGGACAAAGACCTTTGGAGGTGGGAAAAAAAAGGGGGTAGGCCACAGGGGGTGGCACCCAAAGACAGAGAGTTGGGGGGTGGGCGGGGGACAGCAATGAGGTCAGACGTGGCACAAAGAATTTTTTGGGGGGTGGCAAAAAAAAAGTGGGAGGCCCCCGAGTGGCAAATTTACTGGGGAGTGGAGGTAAAGGCCCGAGGCAGGGATGAGGTCAACCAGGGGCGTGTTTGGGAGTTTTATTCGGGGCTCGGGCCCGAAATTAAACTCCCTGTGCCCTGAGTCTCCCCGGGGTCCCGGCCGCTGCCCTGGGCCCCTTGGAGCCCCCGATGGCCCCTAGGGGTGCAGTGCGTCGCTGGCGCACCTGCGCTGCGGGCTTCTGCGGAGCAGAAAAGCGAGCGCTCCCTTTTCCGCAGACAAATGTCCCGGGCCGGGTTTGGGTCCGGGCAACCGGGGGGGGGGCCCGGGGCCTCACAGCGTGAGGACCCGTCGCGGCCCCCCGTGCGCCCAGCTGGCGCGTCGCGATGATGTGATGTAAAATTTGGGCGTGGGCCCCTCCTCTGGCGCACAGGGCCCTCATAGGCGGGGGGCCACGAGGAGCTGCCGGGAAAGGGGCGCGGGTGAGGGAAAAGAGGGGCCCACGCCGGGGGGAGTTAAAAAGGGGAGTATGAATGTTGTTATTTTTAAAAACGTTTAACCCGCCCCAAATGCCCCCATATACTGCCGTGCCCCTATAAAAGCCTTTCCTGTTTGGCCCCCCCCTATCCCTGCCGGGCCCCTTAATGCGGTGTTTCCCCCCTTTTCCCCCAACCCCCCCCCCCCCCTGTGACCCCCATATGGGTGCCTGTTTGGGCCCCCCTTTTTACTGCTGTGGGGCCCCCATATTAAAGCCTTGGGCCCCCATATACTGCCTTTTTGCCCCCATAATGCATGCCCGTGGCCCCATTCCCCCGGGCCTTTTGGCCCCCCTATTACTGCCCGTGGCCCCCCTATCGCTGCTGTGGCCCCCATATACTGCCCGTGCCCCTTTTTAAAAGCCTGCCCCGTGGCCCCAAAATTTTCCCCGCCTGTGGCCCCCCCCTATTATGCCTGTGGGCCCCCTATTCCCCCCCTGTGGGCCCCCCTATACTGGGCCCGTGCCCCTATAATGGCCCGCCTGGGCCCCCATATTCCCCGCCCGTGGGCCCCCATATTACTGGGCCCGTGGGGGCCCCCCTATACTGCCGTGGCCCCCATATACTGGGCCCGTGGGGGCCCCCTCCCCTGCCCCGTTGGGGCCCCCCTATTTCTGCCCTTTTGGCCCCCCTATTTCTGGCCCTTTTGCCCTATTTTAATTTCCCGGCCCGGGGGACCCCCAAAAATTTCCCCCGGCCCCGTGGCCCCCCCTATAAATTGGGGGTTTCCCCTAAAAAAATGCCTGCCCCGGGGGCCCCCCCTATTTCCCCGGCCCTTTTTGGGGGCCCCCTATTTCCTGCCCGGGGGGCCCCAAAAATACTGCCTTTTGGGGCCCCCCTATCCCTGGTGGTTTCCCTTTAATTGCTGACCCGGGCCCCCATTTTTTTGGTGCCCCGTGGCCCCCCCCCCTTTTGCCTGGGGGCCCCCCCTTATCCCTGGGCCCGTGGCCCCCCTTTTGTCGCCCCCCTTTCCCCTATTTTAAAGCCCCGGGCTGGGGGCCCCCAAAAAACTGGGCCTTTTTGGGGCCCCCCCCTTTTTCCCCCGCCTTGGGGGCCCCTTTTGCTTGGGCCCGTGGGGCCCCCCCCTATAAATGGCCTCCCCGTTGGGCCCCCATATTTTTGCCTCCGTGGGCCCCTTTTTACCCCCTTTTTGTGGGCCCCCCATAATTAAATGCCTCAGTGCCCCCAAATATGCCTGTGGGGGCCCCCTATACTGCCCCCCCAGTGCCCCAATTTTTAAATTGGGCCTTTTGCCCCCCCTTTTATTTTCGCCCGTGGAAACCCCATTTACCCCCACCTTTGGGCCCTTTTTATTCCTGCTGGGGCCCCCCTTTTTATACCTGCCTTGGCCCATATAACCCGCCTTTGGGGGGGCCCCATATAAAGCCCCAGTGGGGCCCCATTTTACCCAAAATTGGGGGGGACCTTTCTTTTAACCTATAATTAAGGAAATTGCCCGGAAATGTGAGGGGGTTCTAAGGGTATTTTTTGGGGCAAAATCCCAGGGGGCGGTTTTGGGGGGGGAGGGAAATTTAGATGAAGGTGTTTAACCGGGGAGTGGGGAAGAGAAGGGGAAATGGGGGAACGACGCTGGGTCAGAAAATCTTTTCCGTTTAGTCACTAAAAGTTAAAAATGCCCGTGGTTTAAAACTTTTAGGGTTTCAGAGCGTTTTTCATTTCAAAAAGTTTAAATTACCACTATATGGTCACTATATGGGGAGTGGTTTTGTTTCAGAGCCTGTGTACAATAATTTGTCACATTTTGGGGTCTGGCCCGGGGTTATTTGTCCTTATGTAGGGAATAGTTTTGGGTCTTGGTTTTGTAGGAGGGTTTTGGGAACAAAACACTTGTCTGGTTGGGTTTGCTCCAGGGTTTGGTGTATGTTTTTGGGACTGTTTAAAGGGTTTTTCTCATATGAAAGGTGAGAAGTTCTGAAAAAGTTTAAAATTTGTCATTTGGGGGAAATTTTTACTGGGAAGTGACTTTCTGAGGAGGGTGGGCGGGAAAATTTTGGGGAAAAAAAATGGGCGGAAAAACAAGGTTTTTTTGTAAAAAAAACATCCACAGTTCAAATGAGGGCGTAAAAATGTTGTGTGAAACCCCGCCCTACCCAGGAAAAAAAACCCCCAACCCCCCCCCCCCCCAAAGGGCCCCCGAGCCCCGGATGTTTTTGGCCCTAGGGAAAGGGCCCCCGGGTTCAGCAGTGGGGACAATGACATTCTGGAGGTGGGAAAAAACAGGGGTATGCCACAGAGTGGCACAATGACCCCATTGTTGGGGGTCACGGCCCGCAAACAAACATGAGGTCAGACGTGGCACAATGCATTTGGAGGTGGCAAAAAAAGGAGTAGGCCACAGAGTGGGACAAGACACATTGTGGAGGTCACGGCAGAAACAGCATGGGTAGGGCAGTGGCACAATGCCCTTTGGTTTGGTTGGAAAAAAAAGGGGTAGGCACAGAGTGGCTAATTTACAGAGTGGGGGGGGGTCACGGCAGCAGCAGAATGAGGTTTAGACAAATGGCACAAATTGGGCATTCTGGAGGTGGGAAAAAAAAGTAAAAAGGCACAGAGTGGCACAATTTACAGAGAGTGGAAATTTATGGCAGCAGCAGCATGAGGTCAGACAGTGGCCAATGACACAGTGTGTAGGTTCGGGGGCCGCCACAGGAGCAGCATTTTGGGTCAGACAATGGCACAATGACATTCTGGAGGGGGGCAAAAAACAGGGGTAAAGCCCCAGTGGCACAATGACACGTGTGGGTGTCAAAGGGAACCCGCAACAGCAACAGCAGCATGAGGGCCCTAGAGTGGCACAATAACAGACCCTGGAGGGTGGGTGGCAATACCAGTCCCTGGTAAAGATGGTTTGGGAGGGTTTTTGGAGAAAATGGCAGCAGATGTGTGGCATCAGGCGGGGGGGGCGGCATCGATAGTGATTTTAGGCGGTAGTTTGAACCCCCGACCATTTTTCACAGTTTGGGTGAGGGTCATGGCTGATGTGTCTGACGCCTAAAACAAAGGGGTGTGGAAATCCCGGCCGACCCGCCTATTCATCTTGACAAAGGGCAGTCGTTCCACATTTCCCGTACAAACGGGTTTCCTTGGGGGAAACGGGCCCCCCCCGAAAAGAAAAACCCGCTTGATGCCACATAATGGGGGCAGGGGCGCTTCTCCATGCAAACTGGAAAATTGCGGCCCCAAAATCCAGTTTGGCTGCCGTTGTCCAGCGGATCTTCCTTGGGGTGGGGTGCTGTCCCAAATAGGCCACCCCCGTTGGTTCAGGGTTGCTCCGGTCCTGCTGTGCTGCCCCTGGCGACTGCCCCCCTCACTAGGGGAGTGAAAGGGGCTGCTATCAGTGACTCCGACTTAGTTTGCTGTATGGGTGGACTGCTCCTACCCCCCCCCCTTCCCCGCGCCGCGGCATTGTAGTGAGCGTGAGGAACCCCCCCCGGTAGACCTTCAGAGGAGGGCGATGCCCCACATAGGGGCGGCCAACTGACTCGGGGATTTCCCCCATAGTTTTGGTTTGTCTCCCTTCAGCAGTGGGAAAAAGGCTTTCCCATTTTGGACGGTGCGGGGGGGTCCAATAGGGTGGAGAGCCGAAGTATTCCCCCTGCCCGGTACTGATATTGGCTGTCATAGCCAGGTAAATGGAAAGCTGCGGGACATTGCCAAGTGATCCGAGGGGCTGCCTGCCCCATTTCCCCATGTAATGCCACGGTGCTTGCGGGGCATTGCCTATCTTCTCATCTCCATCTATCTCCCCCCAGCTGCTCTGCTCCTCCCTCTGTCCCTGGGTAGAAATCCCTCATTTCACCAGACAATGCTTTGCCAATGTCCTCCTCTTCCCCCTCCTCCATTTCAGTCCCCCCGGATCATGTGGCCGCGAGTTTGTAGTCGCCACGTCTCCAGTCCCTCCCCAGACAGATTTTTCAGCATCCGTTCCAGGGCATGAAGCAGGGGAATGAATATTATTCCCCCGTAGTCCTGGCGACTGACATTTTAACGTCGCCTCCTCGAATGGCCTCAACAAACGGCAGGTGTCACGCATGAGCTGCCACTGGCTGACATCAAGTTATCAGGGAGTACTCCTGTCCGCCTGGATAATCAAAAATCATCAATGGCCTTTCTCTGTTCTACAGGGGGTCCAACATGTGCAGGCTGGAATTCCCAACGGGTGGAAACATAGCATATCAGTGTGTGTTGGGGGAGGCGTTCTGCCGCTGCAATTCGAGGAGGGTGTTCCGGCTTTTTTAGGAATGGTGAAGTGCATGCACATTTTCATGGACTTTTTCAGAATCTTCTGAAGATCTTTGGAAGACTTCAGGAACCTTTTAAAAACCAGATTGTACACATGCGCCATGCAGGGCGCATGGGGCCATCCCTCTTCGGTGCAGCGCGGGCACCATGTTACTCCCATTGTCCCTCACCATGGTTCCCATTTTTCAGTTGGGGGCGGAGAAAAACCACACATCGATTTCTTGCTGCATGACGCGAAGCAGTTCCTCCCCTGTGTGACTTCGTTCGCCGAGGCAACCCAGGTGTAGAACTGTGTAAAACACGCTGTGCCCTACACATGTGGTAGATGGAGCGTATTGTGGAGGCTGAGTGTGGGGTGGTGGAGGGGGAGGAGGCAGCATTGGCACGAAGCCGCAGTTTGACACGTGGAGGGAAATCGGGGTTCCTGTCCAAGTTGTTGGTGTGCCGGGAAAGAAGCACATTCACCCAGGGGGCCTTTTAAAGGACAGTACGGGCCCCTGACGTAGTTCAGCTCCAGATTTCCGCACTCCCTTCCTTTGGGGAAAAAACCTAATTCAAATCCCCTTTTTTTTATTTTTTTAATGTTTACCTTTTTAAAAAAATTACCTTAAACTCCATCTCCTCCCAAAAACCTTTATTTTCTAAATCTTCCAATTTAAATCTCCAATAAAACAACTTACACATCCTTTCCCTTTTAATTTTTCCAACTTTTTTTTTCCAAAAAAGCCTCCTAAAACACTCCCTTTGAGTACGGGGAGCCATCGGGGAAACCAGATGATTCAAAAAAACCCCCCCCCTTTAAATTACCTTTATGGTCAATGGGATCCAAATGGGGCCGGGCTTGTTTCTCAAACAGTTTTCCACCCCATCCCACATTTTCCCTCCCGGGTTTCCTGAATGGTTAACCCGGGCCTGGGTCCAACTTAGCCCCCCTGGCCACTTTCACTTTTTGCTACAGGATTCACTTTATACCCTTTTTATTCCCGGCTCCTCTGTTTAAAAAAAATTTCCACCCCTAATTATTTTACCCCCCACCTCCCACTGATGTATCCGCGCGCCCCTTACCCCCTGTGCCATACTTTCTTACCTAAAAGGGGTTTTTTCCCCCCCTGGGCCTTGGTCCCCCCTCCCCTGGCTTTCCTCTCTCCCCAAAAACCCCATTCTCTCCCCCGAGCCAAAAGGACCCCTTTCTCCTCATGATAAAGCCTTCCTACCCCCCCAATTTGGTCGAAAATTAATTACTTTTTTTCACTACCCCCCCATACCCTTTTTTACAAAAAACCCTCCCTCCTCCCTCCCCTCCCCTTATTTTTGCCCCTCTCAAAAACGGGGATTTTTAACTTTTCTTGTTTCAAGTGTGTGTGTCCTTTG
This sequence comes from Phyllomedusa bahiana, assembly GCA_025379985.1. Taxonomy (NCBI): domain Eukaryota; kingdom Metazoa; phylum Chordata; class Amphibia; order Anura; family Hylidae; genus Phyllomedusa; species Phyllomedusa bahiana. The sequence continues at coordinate 65,952 of JAODAL010004869.1, forward strand.
TTATTCGCATTAAGACGTGGCCCAGAAAATAGAGACCCCTCGGGCAAAACCTTTACAACTTGAACATAAGGGCCCCCCGCTGGGGGCCTCCCCTTTAAGGGTTGTGTTATTCCCCCCACCACTCTTGGTGGGGTTGTAATTTTCATGGGGGAAGGGAAAATGACCAAAAACCTCAAAAAACCCCTTTTTGTGGTCCACCCCCCCTAATAACCATTTGTGGCCTCCCCGATCCCCTGTGGACGTCCCCTTGTTTTTGGGCCCCTCCGCTAATTTGTTTGTGAAAATCCACTCCATAACCTGCAAATTTCGTCTGAATACTGTTTTGTTCAAAAATTACAGATTGTTTAGAAACTACTTTTATAATAAATCCCCACCCTTATTTGATAAATGAAATAACAGTTCGGGTAACCCCTTATTAAATTCCTCCACAAATCCAAAAATTGACTTGTAGTTTGTTTAAAAAAACTTTATTAAAATTAAAACACAAACAACTAAATTTACCTTCATATAATTATCACACAAAATTGCTTTCCCCCTAAAAAATTTTTTACACCCCACAGAGAAAAAGTTAATTAAACCCCTGGATGTAAATTGCGCAAAAAAAAAACCAAAAACGCTTTTTTTTTAAAAGGGGGTGTGTTTTTACTTACCAACAAAGAAAAAACTTTAAAAATTCTGTTATAATTATTGTAAAAATATTCTTTTTTAAAAAACTTTCTTTTACACCAAAAACGAAAACAATTTTAATTAACTTTGGATGTAAAACCCCAAAAAAATTGGCAACTAAAAAACTTCCCTTTTGATGTTAAATCTGTATTTTACGCTTCCCCGCAAAGAGAAAAATTTTTGTAATTAACCCTTTCGGTTATAAAAAATTATTAAGGAAAAAAATTCTTTTTGGCGGTGAAAAAACGGTTTCTTTTAGCACCAAACAGAGAAAAAAGTTTTTCCCGGATGTAATTTGCGCAAAAGAATTGAAATCCAAAAAATGAAGGGGTATTTGGAGTAAAACGCGTTCTTTAAAAGAATACCGGAAAAGGCTTAGAAACCCCCGGATATTAAATGTGCTGTGGCATCTTTTAAAATTTATAGCGCTTGGCGGGGTGCACATGGTTTCAGTTCCAAAAACCCCCACAAAAATCGAATTAGAACTTTTAAGGAAGCCGTTCTGAGAAAAAGTTGAAACCCCCCAAAATCGTGAAAATAAAGAGTTTCTTTAGTAAGAGATATCATTTGAGAGGTGGAGATTCCCCCAAATCAGTACGTGAGAGGGTTTTGAGCTCCCCAGGGGTCACGCCGGCTTATATGTGCGGTGACGTCACAGAATCCCGGGCCGTTTGTTTGGTTCATCTCTGCAAATGTCATGTGGCTTCCCCCTTTTTCCCTCCCGGTTCTTTGCCCAAAAGCCGTTTGCGCAGCCATTTTACTTTTAAAAAAGCACACTTTGTTCACGGAAGTACCCAAAGTTGATTGTTCAAAACCGAATTTTTCCTGAAATTCAAAACAAATTCCACTTGTTAGATCAATTCGCCCTTTTTAAATTGCGGTACTACTGTACGCCACATACATCTTTTGTAACGTACCCTTTGTGTTAAAATTTATCATTAAATTTTGACAAAAAAAACCCCTGTGCAGAAAAGGCTCTGGGGAGTGTATTTGGTAATAGTTTTCATTCCCCTTTCCCTGCTTTTTAAAAAAGCTAAATCATGTAGTGAAAAAAGCCCTTAAATATTAAAATAGTTTCCCAATTTGTTGATTTCGTCTCTTTATTTTAGGATTTGAGTGAAAAATATCTGCATTTAGGTCAAATTTGTGAAAAATTTTTACAAAATTCAAAAAGGGTTTCACAAAATTCAAGCCCCTGTTGGTCACTTCTGGGGCGGGTTTATTTTATTACGTATTGTTTATTTACTTTATTCTTATATTTGTAACTTTTAAATATTACCTTCTAAAAAAGCACAAATTGATTTTTTTGTACCAAACCCGATCATTTGTTACTGTCCATTGCTTGGGAAAACTTGATCTGATATTTTTTTTGTAAATTGTTGTGTAGAAAACATAATGTTTTTTCTCCTGTACTTTATTGTAGAATCATTTATTTTTTTTTGCATGTTAGTACTTATGTAAAATTGTCTGTAACGGGGGGGCGCCGCGATCTGGGCCAGGACCGCGTCGCCCCCGCGTTCCCCAAAAACGGGTCCCAGCGTTGATTGGGGGCGCCGGGGGCCCACGGCGGCTGCGGGCCACCCATCCCATCCACTCACCTGGCCTGCTCCCGTCGGTCCTCGTCCCTGCCGGGGGAAATGTCGCTGCACCCCCCCCTAGCGCGCACGCGCGTGTCCCTGGAATTTAAGGGGGGAAGTGGCGGTAATTGGGTAATTACGGGGTGTTCCTTAAAAGTGTTCCCCCACGTCATTTCCCCTTTTGGGATCTACGTTGCCCCGAGCCATAGAGAAAGCGTTCCTTAAGTGTTTCTGCTTTACCGTGTACCGACCCTCGCTGTTTCCCGACTCTAAACCCCTTGCCGCCTGCCCTGACCTTCGCCTGTCCACGACCCAAAACCTTTGCCCCCTGCCCTGACATTCTGCCTGCCCACGACTAGTTTCTGGGGATAAAAATTCTGTACCAGTGCACCTGGGCCGCAAAGCAAAGTACGTAGGGGAACGACCTGGTGCCTCACGCCGCACCCAAGTCCTCCTGCTTTGGGGGCGGGCTCTGGTAAAAAACGGGGGCTATTGTTCCCGTTCCCTGGGTGGTTTAGCTCCTGTTGCGGTGGCCCGGGGACCCATCCCCAGCCGTACGTTAGATCCACCCATGGATCCCCCCCAAAGGTCCCCCTGCCAAGCATCGGGGGATCTTCGAGTTGGTTCCCCAGCAGTCGAGCAAATCGACAACGGCCCAGTTGGGGCCAGCTCTCCGCCATGATGGTCGCTCTGCATCCAGAAAACAGTTTTCCACCTGCGGCCCCCGTGGTGACTCCGTCTTTTTGGGGGCCATTTTCCATTGGCTACCGTGGGACCAAGCTTCAGCCCCCCTTCCCCTCAGCATTCCCGGGGGGACCCAAGTTGTGGAGTTCATTACCAGTGCTCGATGAAATTGAACTGGGCGGTCATTTTCCCCGGGTAGAGGTTTTAAAGTGGCCTTCGTGGTGAGCCTACTTTGGGGGCCCCGGTTTTTGGTGACCCCCCTCTGGGCAGGAATGATCCTTTGACTGCGGATTACAGCCCTTTTTCCCAGGAATTCGCCCGTTTCGAGGGCGGCTCGTGCTTCCTCTGCTGAGACCGCCCTCTTGAGCCTTGTCAGGGGGGACTCCTCGGTTGGGACTATGCGGTACAGTTCTTTCCCCCCGGCTTCGGGGGTCTGTGGAAAATGATGCGCCTCTGTGCCCCTTTCAAAAAGGGGGTGTCCAGCTGGGGAAAGGCACTTTGGGAGCAAGAGACCTTTCCCCTCCTCCTGAGTGAACTAATCCTGCTAGCAAATCAGATTGATAAAGGTTCGCCCGAGAGGCAAAGGAGAGCGCGGGGAAAGAGAAATTTCATGCCCCCCTCGGCGGTTTCAACCCGGCCCCCGGGTTTTCAGCATCCTCCTTTGCTGTGCCCTCAAACCTCTGGGTGGAAACCCATGCAAGTGGCCCGGGGCCCAGTTATGGAGCTGGCTGAAACCCTCGCCGAACCCAGAAGCTATGTCTCTATGGCCAGCCCAGACCATTTGCAGAAGCTGTCCGCTACATCCCCAGGTTGGGAACGTCAACCCAGGAGCCGTAGGAGAGACGGTGTAGTGCAGTTTCCCCTTCCACGTCTGTTGTGCCTTTGGGGGTGCCATTTTAAAGGTGGTCCGTCGTTCGGAGTTCTGCTTTCCTGGAAATAGGCCCCGCCGGGAACTTATCCTTGCCTCATTTGGGAACCCCGGTACCGCATACCTGTTGTCCGGTGGAGAAACCCCTGCTTATTTTTCGGTCAGTGGGGAGCTCTCAGTGACCCCAACCCCGTTCGTATCCCGGCCCCGGGGACACTCCTGTGGGGGCGCTACATAAAGGGGAAGACGGGGTTTCCCCGTTCGTCCCGTGCTTCTCGGCATCCTCTTGGGGCTTCCCCGGCTGAAGTCACGCCCCCTACGCTCGATTGGAAAAAGGCGAAGTCCTGCGTTTGGGGACGGAATGCCAGACCATTTTGGGGTACCCCGCCCGGTGCCCACCACTTCCGCCTCCCCCTTTTCAAGCCGTTGCCAGGCCTGCCGGCCGAGTACGGTCTTTGGGGGAAAGTATTCTCGGAAAGAGGCCGTTCGTCCCACTTTGGGCTTACGACTGTCCTATTGACCTCCCCCCGGAACCCGTCCCCCCAGGGGAGGGTCTAACCCCCCTTCGTGCCAGGATCAGGCCATCTGGCCTACATTCGGGGGGGAACCTGCAAAAGGTTCATTCATAAGTCCTCCTCCCCCGCCGGAGCCGGGGGGTTTTTTTTCGTGAGAAGAAAAGGGTGGTTCCCCCCGTCCGTTAAGATACAGGGGGCTAAAAAAGATCACCTAAAGAAACCCCCTACCCTCTCCCATGATTCAGAGCTGGGTTTTCCCTTCAAGGGGGCTAAAGTGTTCTCCCAAATTGGATTTGCCCAGGAGCCTATTAAACCCCGTCAGAATTCGGGAGGGGAGGTGGAAGACGACGTTCAAAACCCGGATGGACTTTTGAGTACCCCGTGTGCCCCTTTTGGGGCCCTGTAACGCTCCAGCGGTGTTCCAAAAATGTCAACGAGTCTTCCGGATCTCTTGTCACTGGTCATAGTGTCCTGATGAATTGATTTTCTCCCCTAAACTTCAGACTCACCGGGCCCCAAGTCGCCAGGTTTTTGCAACGTTCCCGCGAGCAACCGACTGTACGCCAAGCTGGGAAAAGTTTATTTTCCTGGCCGCTTTCCTTTCCTCGGCTATATTTGTCTCGGTGAAAGGCCCAAGATGGACCCCGGCAAAACTCTTGCGGTGCTTTCAAAGGCCCCCCTCCCGTCGGTCTTTGGGCGATACAGCGCTTCCGGGGGCCCCTTGCAAATTATTTAAAAGGGAATTTTTTCCCACTTCTCACCTTTGGTGGGTCCTATCTGGCCCCTTTTGGAAGAATGCGAAACCCCAGATGTTGGTCCCGGGGCTGATAAAGGGATTTGTGGATTAAAGACGGCCCTTTTCCATGCTCCTGTCTTAGTCCGGCCCCGATTTTCCGAGGAACGTTCTCTTTTGGGGTGGATGCCTCTTCCGTGGGGGAGGGGCGGGGCCTCACCAAAAAGAAGTTCCAAAGGCAAAATTCGCACATGTGGGTTTTCTCTAAGACCTTTTTGCCCCGGGTGAGGGAACTATGCCATTGGGGACCCGGGGAATTTGGCCTCAAGTTAGCCCTAGAGGAGTGGCGACATCTGTGGAGGGGCTCGTCCCCAAAACGCAATTTTTCAGACCACAAAAAAATTTTTTGTTTTTCGCGGCCCCAAAGTTTAACCCTCGCCAAAGCCCCCCCGGTGGTTCTTTTTTTTTCTCAGTTTGATTTTTTATACATTTCCGGCCTGTGAGAAAAAGCAAGGCTGAGCCCTCTCTCGTGCTCGGGCGTGGTCCGGTGAAAAAATCTGTCACAACCATATTTCCCCCCAAAGGTTTGGGTTTAGTGGCTCCCGCAGGGCTCCCAAAAAATTTCCCACGGGAAAAAAATTACGTGCCCCTGGAATCAGGGAAAAAAGATTTGGAGTGGGGGCATAGATCCCTTTTTGGCTGGCCCTCCGGAGCTCGGAAGTCTTTGCTTTGATCTCGCGGCATATGGTGGCCCAACTCTAGCAAGGATGTCAAGGCTTTACCCCCACCTGTGTCACTTGTGTGGAAAAGGTTCCACGCCACGGCCCCCAGGTTTTGTATCCGCTGCGGGCCGGAGATCCTTTGGATGCACATAGCAATGGACTTGTCAAGACCTCCCCGTTCCCTTGGAATTCAGTATCTGGGTGTGACGGACCCGGTTCTCAAAAAAGTCCACTTTGTGCCTTCCCTGGCCTGCCGTCTCCACACAATTGGCTTTCTTTTTTTGGAAAATCTTCTGGCTTCATGGACTACCTCTCACATTGTTCGACCCGGTGTTCAATTTGTTTCCCGATTCTTGGTGTGTTTATGCTGTCTGCAAGTCAAATTGGACTTTTCTCGGCATACCACCCTCAGCCCAAAGGGCAGGTGGAGAGCGTGAACCGTTTGGGGAATACCCGGGGCCATTTGTGTCCCGGGTGTCAGGACAAAATGGCCCAGCTGCTCCCCTGGGGGTGAATTGCGTATAAACCCCTGGGCTCGGAAGCTGCCGTCGTCTCCCGTTCTTTTTTAGTTATGGCCCCCCCCCCCGCACCCCCCCCCCCCCCCCCTCTACCTCCCTGACTCGGATGTGCCGCTGTCAACGACCCGGTTTGAGTTCAAGGCCCTTGGCAGGAGACGTGATGTTTCTACTTCGGGCTCTGCCCGTTGAAGTCTCGGCAGAAAAAGACCGCCCCACGTTTCTCCCTGGGGCCAAGTTTGGGGTCTCCCTTAAAAAAATGTGCGCCTGAAGGTCCCTAGTCTCAAATTGGGTCCTCGCTCCTCGGGCCCCCAAGGTTTTTCGGCAGTTGAAACCCGGTGACTTTCAAGCTGTGTTGCCCCCCATCTTGGATCCAAACGATTTCATGTATCCCTCTTAAACTCTGGTTCTGAACGGTTCCTCGGAAAAAAGTGACGCCTTCCCAGTAGCCCAATCCACTGACATCTTCGAGGAAAAGGGCAGTTTAGCTATGAAAACGGTAGAGGGAGACTTTTTTTTTCCCCCGTGGATTGGGGGGGCTTCGGACCGAGGAGAGTCCTCAGATTCTGCGTAAAAAAGGGTTTGGGGGGCCTAAGGGGGGGGGGGGGGGGGTTCTGTAAAAGGGTTGCACCGCGATCCGGGGGCCCGGACCGCGGTCGCACCCGCGTTCCCCCATAAAGGGTCCCCCGCGTGGAAGGGGGGCGCCCCGGGGCCCCCGGGGCCCCGGGCGGCGCCACCCCCTCCCCTTTTCCCCTCACCCGGCCTCCCCCCCCGTCGGTCCCCGTCCCCTGCCGGGCCGGGGAAAGGCTGCCGCCCCCTAGCGCGCGCGCTCGTCCCTGTGAATTTAAGGGGACAGTGCGTCGGAATTTGGGTAATTACGGGCCCTTTTTCCCCTTTAAGGTTGCCACCCCCTACTTCCCTGTGGATCTCGTTGCCCGAGCCCCAAAAGAGAAAGCGTTCCTTAAGGTGTATTCCTGCTTTAAAGTTTTACCAGACCCTCCTCGTTTTTCCCCATCGAACTCTGCGCCCACCCCGACCCTTCTGCCTGTACCGACCCCCGAACCATTTCCCCTGCCTGACATTCTGCCTGCCCACGACTACGATTCTCGGACTACAATTTTGTACCACGTGCCCCTCGGGCCCCCACCGCAAAGAAAGTCCGAAAAGGGGGGACACCTGGTAGCCTCACGGCGCAAGTCATCCGCTTTTGGGGGGTCTGGTGAAAAAAAAGGGGGTACTTAGATTCCGTTCCCGGCATGGCTTAGCTACCATCGCTTGCGGTGGTCCGGCGGTTCCACTACCCAGCCATCACATTGTCTTACTTTATAGTCATTTTATTATCTTTTTACATTCAAATAAAAAAAATAAAAAAATGTAGACTTTCCATGACCCCTTTTTATTCTGTTTTTAGGAATGACAATAGTAAGTGATCTTTGGACCACAACTTATATATGACAGTAGCACTGTACAGAATATAAATTAAATTTAACTTTTCTAGAGAATTAACTTTTGTTTTTTGTAGAAAATGCAGATCTCAACAATGAAAGTAAAAAAAGTGTATACCATCAAATCTATTTGCATATAAAATCATGCCTGTCTTTGTCATATAGGAATTAGTGGGTCAGTGTAAAGGGGGTGGAAGTGATCAAGTTTCTGGTAGGTTGTCAAGGTATATAAAACCTGTCATGATCCCCCAGTGCTGGTGAGTTTTTGGGGAAGATAATTTTAGAGCAAACACAAGATCAGGTGGCCCACAGTTTCTGAAGGATTTAGGCTGGGGGAAATTTGTGGCCGGGTAGTACTTTGAATACTTTGTCATGCTTTTCCATGCTTTTCTTGCCATGTTATAGGTTATACTGTCTACTGAAAGATCCTACGTGCCCCAGGGATGACAATCAGAATGTATGGCTGTGCATGATCTGCAAGGATGGGGTCATACCCAAATCAGTTGTCTTCCACATAGATGAGTAGACCAGAGAATGCCATAAAATCATTCCTCAAACAATAACACTTCCACCACCAGTTTGTGTTCTTCTAGCAATGGTTGCAGGCTGTTTGTTCTCTTATGTTTTCTACCTGACATGCCAAAGTCCATTCCTTCAATTGAGCATAAGGCATCAGAAAAGGCAACCCTTTACCAATAAGTGAAGGATCAATTCTGAAAATATTATGAAAATGAAAGCCTTTTTCACTGATGCAATCTTGTGAGCAGAGGTTCAGTGATCATTCTTTTTATGGCCTTTTTATGGCCTTACAAACTACTTTTTTATATATAACTATTTGAATTGTCAGAAGGAAACCTATCTCTGTTACCTAAATAAGCAGAAAACCTTTTAAAACCGGTTAACCATTGTGTGTTTATTTGAGAATGAATGCAATTTCACTATTTTATATCCTCTTGCTAAATTATCTTTGTAATCAAGACTATAATGTCTAATGTTAGAAATCCTATAATCTTTAAAACTGATAGGTAAAAACTAACATATTGTAGTTAAATATTTAAAACCTGCCATCCTCCAACTATATTATGTTTATGACTTTTTATGTTGTATTTAAACAGTTTAAAACTGTTTTTATTAGTTACACATAAATTATGTTAAGAATAAACAGCTGCAACTAAGATTTATGTTCAATATTTTCTTTGTTGATAATTCTTAAGAGAGTTCATTTTGAGCAACTGCATTTAAAGGGCTTTTTAAACACGCTTTTTTGACCCTTTTTTTCGGATCCGTTTTTACAGGTGAAAAACGATCTTTAAAGCGGATCCCAAAAACGCAACAGTTGATACTTTATTTGGATCCCTTTGATGCTTTTTAAGTTCGTTTTTGGGTCGCATTCTGATGCGTTCTCTCTCTCTCCCTCCCTCCCTCTCCCTCTTCCCCCTTCATAGATGCCGCCCCCACCCTGCTGCCCCTGCCATTAAGATGTCCTGCCCCATCCTGGCGCCGCCCATTCAAAGAGTCCCCGCCCGATCCAGGGTGCGCCCGTCCCTTTCATCTTCCTCCCTCCCCCTGGCCCGTCCCCTTCATAATGTCCTGCCCGATCCCTCGGGGCCCCTCCCCCCGTCCATGCTGCGCCCCTCCGCCCGATCCATGCTGCCCCCCGTCCCCGCCGATCCTTTTTGTGTCTGTCCTCCAACCATTATTTCGCCCGTCCTCCCGATCCATACTCCCCCGTCCTGCCCCCATCCGCTGCGCCCCCCTCCGCCCGATCCCTACTGCGCCCCTTCCCGATCCATACACGCCCGTCCCGCCCGTCATCTGCCCCACCGCCCGCCGGGCCACCCCGGGCCGCGCCGTCCCGCGATCCAGCCCCCGCTCACCTGCGATCCCCCGTCCGGGGCCTGCCCACTGCGCTTTTCGTATCCGCTTTCAGGATGCAAATTTGGCAGCTGATACGTACACCCGGAGTGTGGAGCGCTTTGGACAGGTGCCAAAAGCGAACTCCATTATCCCCTAAGGGCTTTCACTTGCGTAAACTGCAATAAGAATTGACATGTCAATTCTTAAAGCGGATGCGAAAAGCGCAGCACAGTTGAGCCCTCAAAAGCGCATCGCCGATCTCCCGTGGGAACGGCGATGCGCTTTTGCCATCGAACACAATGTTAATCACACTGACAATTGTTAGATCCATTTTGCAGATCCGTAAAACGGATCCGTAAAACGGATTACAAAAACGTCGTGTGAACAAGCCCTAACAGTTACCACCTCTTACCAGATCATGAAATTAGCACAAAAAATGGCTCAACTATTTTTCAATATATTTTACACCAAAATTTGTACAAAATTTATGGCTCAAGAAATGAATTTTATTCACCAACTTCATAGATTCATAACAAAATCTTTTGATGTATTAGATTTCTTTGACCCAGCTTGCAAAAAGTATGCTCCACCTACAGCTGTATCTATATTAAATGGCTACTTCAGTAGAGGCACCTGCCTTTTCATAATTAGAGCTTCTCGTTGTGGAAATTAACCACAATATCACCGAACTGTTACCTAGTTGTAGTGCAGAATGTTATAAACCTAAATTATTTAGTATAACTCTTTTCAATTGTTTATCATTATATTTATGTGTACCATTCTACTATTGCTTTTCTATTCTTGTCTTCTCAAAGTCCACCCTCTTTCCTCCAGTTAGCTAGTACAGATAAGTAAAACTGCAAAGTTAAAGATGATCTGGAGTTCTAAGCAGATAGGGGGATGTGAACAAAGAAAATGCAAACATGCAAATTGGAGTCGTCTAGAAGCAAGTCACTGGAATGAGGTTTTTATGTGATGTCCTGCTCTCCTGGTCCAGCTGAGATGAAAGGAATTGTACTGGAACCTTACCCAAATTCTGTTTTGTTATGCTGACTTAGTTTTTCTGGTTTATTTGACTTATTTGCTTTTATTAAACTTGTATTAATTTGTCAGCATTATGAGCATTCTCAGTTCAAAAAGGTACCCACAAAAAATAATTTGTGTCAAAAGTTTGATTAATGGTGACGGAGAAACAAAAATGGAGAAAAAGGACAAGGACTGGCAACCACTACTGTCGGTTGGATCCTAGAAACCCACAAGTTTGGTCCTTGGCCCTGTAGCTGACGTAAGATGGGTTTAGCTACATGCATTGGTTTGTTATTTTGCATAGTGAGATGACTTGAAGGCATATTAATCTCTTTTATAATATCAGGGAGAGTCTGATGAAAATGTTCCACAGAAAGATGTTAATCAGTGTGACTGACTAATACAATGAAGTTCTTCTTACTGTGTAGTCTTGCTGAGACACAGTTCTACAGTCTGAGATGGGGAGAAAAGGGTATACCTCGCACTGATGCTATGATGCATTTCTAAGTGTTATCTGAAGACATGCTCACTACACAAACCAAAGTGTTTTTTTGTTTATTAGGGCAAAATGTTTTGTTTTTTTTTGACATGTAACAAAAGGTGATATGCTATAAAAGATATATGGTATAAAATGTATAAAATATACACATATGTATGCTTGTGATATGTATTATCAGTGTCGGACAGGCCCACTGGAGGATGGAAGATCCACTGGGCCCCGAGTCCGACACACATGTACACGGCTACGGGGGGCAGTATACGACTACAGGGGACATATATATATAGCTACAGGGAGCAGTATACGGCTACAGGGGCTGTATATACCAACAAGGGGCAGTATACGACTACAGGGGCATGCATACGACTACAGGGGCATGCATACGACTACAGGGGGCATGCATATGTTCTATACAACAGGAGTATGAAAAGGAAAAAGGAAAAATTAACAAAAAATTACAAGAAAGGGGATATTCTAACTGGACATTAGAAAGAGCAGATTAAATAGTGTCAAATAGAAACAAATACTAGAAGATAAAAAAAATCAATAACGACACAATAAAAAAAGGGTGCTATATTTCCAACCACATACTGTAGAGATTTTGATAAAAATTAAATAAATATTCTAGCAATGCTTACCTATATTGAGACAGGATTCACTTTTGGCAAAAATTATAGATGCTGGAGTACAATGTGTGCCAAGAAGAAGTAGAACAGTGGCAAGCTATATATCGACAAGTACTGTATACATACTAAACAAACAAAAGGAAAAACATGGCTATCAGGTTCATTTCAATGTGGGGGAACACGATGTACAGTATGCAGATACATGCATAAAACAAGTACGTTCAGTATAATTATGAACATAAAAAAGTTTTCAAATCAAAACATTTTTGAACTTTGAGACAACAAAGAGGAGGTGATTGGAACCAAAAGGTTAAAATCAGGGTGGCTTTTTTGGATCCTAAATCTGGATACAAGAATATCTCAGGGATTAAACCTGCAAAATGATTTAATGTATATTTATTATCGTAGAGTTTCCAATAGGTGACAACATTGTATAAGTAAAAATATAAATGTCATAATATGAAACATAACGTTTCATTTGGTATGCAATTATGGTATGACGTATTCTGGCTACTAAAAATTGATTGGTTTTATTATTGTTTTTAATGAATCAGATGTGTGCTAGGTGGGGCTGTGAAAAAGAGCTGCTACGGATTGGAAATGCGTGGCAGAGAGATCGCACATCTTTGTTTATCTTTTGTAATCAATATGTGTATCATTAATAAAGCTACTTTTTTTAACTCACGCTGGAGCACAGAGCCTATTGGGGCTGCAATTTACAAATGTCCAAACCTTAGACTGCATAAGATGGCTTCAAACAGCAAAGTAGTCATGGAAACCTTCACTACTCAAGATCATGCCATTAATTTAAAAGATTTAGACTTGATACCTATGCAGCACATAGGCTGAACTGGGACCTCAAAACTGACACTCTTACTTCTCAGGTCAACCAAAAGAAAAGGTCTTTCACACAACGTGGTGTCTTATCTACCCTTAAAGGAGTTGTCTCCCTTCAGAGTTTCAGAGAATGCATGAATGAAATACTCTGTCACTTCCTGGTTCAGACTGACTCATTTGCATACAGCTCTGTGCTTGTACAGCTCCTTGCTGTGCTGTGCTTCCAGATGCTAATTAGATCATATTAGCTTCTCAAACTACTAACAGGACTTCTTATCTGATCCCCAAAACAAAAGCCCTAATTACAGTTCTGTTTATTTTACATAAATCAAGCTTTTTACTGCTGAGCAGCACAGGACACTGCCATGACCTGTGTGATGAGGTCACTCACTGTTATCTCATTGAACAAACAGCAGGGGAAGAATTGTTTACAGGTCGGTTACTGAGGGAACTGAAATAGCCAGGGAGGTCATAAATTCACTTGTATCTCCTTAGGGAAAACAGAGGAACGAAGCAATATATTTGGAAAATGTCTTTATTTTGTGTTCCCTACAATTTGAAAGCTATTCTTTGTAGCGAGACAACCCCTTTAACAGTCTATATGATTCACTTGGGTTTGCAGCACCTGTGACCATCCAAGGTAATACTCTCATCAGAGAATTAACTGCAGATACATGTGATTGGGACTCTAGATAAAGAGGTGTTATGGATAGCATGTAGAGACTCTTTAAAGATGTTGTCTAACCTACACATAACTAGACCATATGTGCTTATCCCTCCTAGAGAAGTTCAGTCTAGGAAACTGTATATTCTGTGATGCCTCAGTAAAAGTAATTGCTGCAGTAACTTATTTCAAAGCAATCTGATGGGTAAAGTAAAGCTGGAATCACAACCAGAGCTTACTATACCTAAACTAGAGCTTTGTGCTGCTGTTCTAGCAGCAAAACTGGCAGAACTGATTACAGCAGAAATAGACGGGAAACGATGAAACAGTTTTCCATACAGCCAGCAAAATAGAGCTGGGTTACATTTACAATGAGACTAAATGATTGTATGTCTATGTAAATAACAGAGTCCAAAGAATTAGAAAGTCAATAAAACCTACTCAGTGGTGCTATGTACCAAATGATCCCAACCCTGCAGACCATGCTACCAGAGCTGTATCAGTATCTCACCTTAAAGGGGTTTTGCCATGATCTCATTTCATACCTCCTGTATCCAGCTCTTCAGCTCTGTGTGCTCAGTAGGGGGCGTGTGTGATTTGTTTGAATTACATATCATGTGACCCAGCAGGATGATATCACCAGGCCTTTCCTCTCTCTAGTGAAAGAAAGGTCTGTTTATGTAAAGCATTGTGAGTGGCTGAGAGGTAAAGTTGTTGTCTCCAGGTACGAGGTTCCTAGGTTCAAATCCCTGCAGGAACCAAACCTGTGGATTTTTTTTTCTTTATCAATGCACATACCTCATTGAGGTTTCTTTTTTATTTATTTGCACTGTTTGACTAATTATTAAGGAGTACAGAGTAGAATGACAGCACCTGGGGTTTGAACACTCAGTAGCTGCCTGAGAGGAGAGGTGATGTCTGAGCATGTCTGACCAGGACTGAAGAGCTCTCAGCCCTGGTTGTATCCCATGGAGATGAGCTGTAAAAAATGTGTCACTAAAGGAGCAGCTAAAACAAAAATAGTGCAAAATTTTTAATAATAATGAATGGTGAAAATGTTTGTTATTTCATTTGCAAGCTTCCTACATCAATTTTACTTTGTGGAAAAACCCTTTTAAAGACCCTAATGGGTCTCAGGGCCAACATTTATGTACAAACCAATACCTGACAATGTGGAGAAAAGCACATATGAACTATTTGAGCCAGAACCTGATCAAGAAGATCCTCTTTTATTGACTCCTTCTACTTTTCTCATCCAGAATGTTAGTTCAGCAACAGCTCATCTTGGTGAGTTTATTGACAAGAACTTACACTGGAGAAGAGTACAAACTCTAGCAGATGCCTTCTGGGATAAATGGAGACGACAATACCTCTCTACTTCACAGACACAATTCAAATATCTGACTCATGACTGAACTGATTGTGTTGTTCTCTTCTAAGATGCTTTGATGTGGTACCCTTGGGTACCAGACAGGAAGTGTCATGCCTTCAAATGTATTTCTGTTTACTACAGTTTCACCTAGTGTCTGTTTATGTTTATTGCTAGTTAAGCACATTATGATAGGTTTGTCCCATTAAAGCTAACATAAACATACCACATGACATGCTGACATCATCATCTTCTCCTCAGCAGCAATTTTCTCCAAGACACATGCAGAGTGAAGACATGTTCACTATCCTCTCCTATCCAAGCCTACAATAGCTTCACTGGTATGTCCAAACTACCATTCAGGGCTGCAGATTGTGCAGTGCTGCATATTGTTAAGATCTATGCCCATAGCTGTTGTTTATAGTTTTTGGCTAGACCAATGTTTGGCTAGACCAATTGTATCCCATGCACATGTTTAAGTTTGCATTGATTTCAACTGTATTTGTGTTTGCATGCTGTTATACCATAGTAAGTGCATGTCTTTCCATTTCTCTAGTTTTACACTATTCTTGGCAATAAAAGTTGAAATACAGACATCGTTCCTTATCAATGCATTGCTGGTAAAAGAGTTTAGCTGCCTTTCAATTTATAGGGAGGACAGAACAGTGATGATGTCATCATGTCAGTCTGTATAAGTTGAAGAGAGACCGGATGGGACACTGTACAGGTGTCAGAGGCAGGGAGGCCCATTGTTACCCTAAAATCAACTTCTCTGGTGGGTCCTTGACACCCCAGTCCAACACTGAATTATGAATGAAAAATGTATAGAATGTATGTCTTATGCATAAGATGTATCTGTGAGGAAGGGTGAACTATACATGTTATAGTAAATAATTTAAATTGACTTATTTTAAAATTAAGTCTACATGGCATTTTAGTTAGCTCATTTTAATATTGGGTATTGTTCTCCAAATTTCACTAAGAATAACATTTATTTATTTTTTCCAAATGTTTGACTAGGTGGTGAGGAATGCAGTTAATTTTGTGTTTAGGGGTGCAAAAAGATTACCATGACCATCTATTGACAAATGTAATATTACTATATCATCAGTAGTACACTAAAGGTAGAGATAAACATTTTGCTAAGCATTTCTAAAGAAGAGGCAATATTTTTGGCCACATGAACTAGGAGTAAGGGGAAGACGTGGTATGTGAAAGGTTAGTATACATTACACAAATACGGCCCTATATGCTCCTTCTTTACAATATATGACACATTCCACTCCTTTGTAAACAAAATATTTCCTTTTATTTCATTAGAGGTGGGTTCCTGATGAGTCTACCCTTCAGATTTATATATTGTACTTATTTTGGTAACATCAGTTTTCATTTTGTTTTGTTTTAAAACATTTGTTGTGCTTTGTTGATTAGCAAATTAGCATGTAATTAAACTAACTTTATTAACCAAGGGTCTATATTGAATATAGAAATATGTCAAAGTACATGTCAATACTTTATACATGTGTTGCTATATCTCTGTGGACAGAATAATATGTCATCAGTGTTCATTATAATCTTTGAAGTATATGATAATTTGTCCTTGCTATAACAGAAGACCTAAATGGTTATTTTGAGCAGAGTTGTTGTAGTGCACCTTTTTTTTTTTTTTTTAGATAATCCCAATTATGATTTTCTCTCCATGAGAGAAACAACAGAAAAAAGAAAAATAATTTCAGATCAAAAATGTATATCATCTATATGCCATCATTTCTATCTGCCCATGGAGGAATGTGTGTAATTGTTGGTTCTTTCTGCTGTTATTACATTTATAACTATATATTTATACCAAATCTATTAGACTATAGAAGAACATTTATATCAAAGGGATCATATACCAAACCACCATTTGAAAATGTTCGTTACAGTTAAAACACAGCAAAGAAGTTTAGAGGTGCAAGAGGATGATTTATTGTATTTGCATATATGCTTTATCAATCCATTTTGCTCCATTTATGTGGTGGTTAGGCTTAGAAGTGACTTCAAATGATGGGAGTCAAGAGAGGAATGGGGTACAAGGCAGTGTATACCTATATATTTGAATGTGACTCCTTCCATGGGATTTTCATTCTATCTATGTATACTGTTCTACTATTGTTTTTTAACCCTTGTCTTGCATACTAAAGTGTCAATTCCCATCCAGATAGTTGGTAGATGAGTCAAATTCCAAAGTAAAGGATGGCATAATGGGGTGATATGAGCATAAGACTTCAACCATGCTAGAGCACATTGGAGTCCCTAGAAGAATGCTATTAGGACAATATCTTTATGTGATGCCCTGCTGTCCTGGTCCAGCTGAGCTCCCCTGAATGAACAGAATTGTACTGAAATCTTAACTGAGTATTCTGTTTTGTTAGACAGAGTGTTAATGTAAATTGCCATGCAATGTGGATTTTTTAGTTTATAGAAAATCAATTTATGTTGTGGAGGATTTATTAATGATTTCCCTATTTAAATGGGGTAGACAAATCTGCAATAAATCCAAAGTTTAAAAAAAAAATTGTTGGGTAAATTATGTGGATACAAAACAAACATATAAAAAAAGTAAAAGCACTCTTCCAGAAAAGTTTGGAAAAAGGTGCTTTTATTAACCCATACCTAAGTGAAGTTGCAGGTTAAAAAAACTTTTATTTTTATTTTTCTGGAGGAGTGCTGCAATCTTTTTCGTATTATATTTTAGACTTGTCGGTTTTTTACCCAGGTTTTTTACGTTGCACAGTGCATGTGCCAGTGCACGACGTGCATTACAGTGTGCTCAGCTTTTGCTGCCATCAAGACTGTAAGGTATAGGTGCAAATTAAAGCGACTGTCCAGAATTTCTAAGAAAAAAACCTTGTCTTTTAAATACCCTGCTGCTCCAGCACTGATGCTCCTACCATTCCCTGTCAGTCTTTGCTTACATGATAGCAGTGATGATGCCAGAAGACAAAGCATGCCATTACTGTTGCTTTGTCATGAAAACATTGGTGCTGTAGTGGTGGGGGATATAATAAATGAGAACTGTGTTTTTTTTTTCACATGCTGCTGGATAACCCCTTTAATTTTGTGGTCTTTTTGATTTGAGGGCATTATGTCAAGGGTGTAATGTGGCAGCATGGTCCTTGGGACTGGATGTATATTTATAACAATTTCCCTCTGTATTTAGTCTGATGTAGTCTGCATTTCGGTAACTGGTCTGGGTCCTATATATATAAATATATATATATATATATATATATATATTAGTGTAGTCTGAAATGTGTATTAGTTTAAGGGGTTTGGTCTAGGTCTGTATTTACTCTGATGTCTTTAATATACAATAATTCTATAGTTAAATTCTAGAACATATAGCGCATTTTTCTCCAAAGCTGGTGAATAAAACTTGTGTAATTTCTATTCACTTTCCTGGAATCAGTTTCTGACGTAGAAATTTTCCCTATCTGAAATCTGTAAACTGGAGGCCGCCATTTCACAGTTCTCCTGAGAATTTCAATAATCATTCTGATGAACCAATAGTGCACAAGTAAGATCGGCCAGGTACAACAGTAGCGCTCCAAATAACATGTCTAAATTTACAACTCATTGCTCCTTAAAACCACGGACGTCGCTAGACTTGGTGATGGGCCACTGACACCAGAAAGTTTTCTCAACTACAGTATATGCGTATCCTCTAGACAAGCAAACAGCTGAAAATTACCACGGAGCATGGGGGTGTCGGCCCTCTGCTCCACTGTCAACTTTTGTGCGCCATACTAGTAAGCTGCGCAGGTGGTGTGACATAGTGATTTCATCACGTTGTCTTCCCCGCTGCTTTCCTGAGGCCACAAAGCCATTCAGCCTAGTGGTTGCCTAGAGTAGTGTCCAGCACACCTAGACACAAGCTTCAGAAAGACCAAGGCAGTTGGCAGAGAAACGAGGAGAGGTGAGTATTATTTACTGTTTAATTATTCCATATAGTTACCTACTGGGGGAAGGGCTGTATTCCTGCCTACTAAGGGACCCTATATACCTTCTGAGTGGCGATATTTACCTACCTACCTATCTCTCCACACTGCACCTACCAGGTCATTCCTCCTGCAACCACCCTCACTTTCCCCTCCTTTGAGTTCCACACCCTCAGACTCTTCCGGCCATTTTCTCTCACCCCGCCAGTTTCTGGATCATTTTGCTGCCTGGCTCCCTCACTTCCTCTCTATTGAAATACCCACTCTCATCATAGGTAATTTCAACATCCCCATTGACAACCCTATGTCTCCTTCTGCCTCTTGTCTTCTTTCACTAACCTCTTCCCTTGGCCTCTCGCAACTTATAGACTCTCCACAAGGATGGGAACTCTCTTGATCTGGTCTTCTGTCGCCTCTGCTCTATTTCTAATCTTAGCAACTCTCCTTTGGCTCTCTCTGATCACAACCTTATTTCCTTCACAAACACTAACTCTCAGCCTTCTCTGGACACACCTACCCATCACCCTTTCCGAAATCTCCGCTCTATAACTTATTGACACCATACAGTCTTCACTGCTCCAGGTGTGCTGAACGTCTGTGGAGAAAGTCTAAGCTACATGCAGATTTTCTCCACTATAAATTTATGCTCAGGACTTACCACACTGCCCTTCACTGCGCAACACAAAAATATTTCACCTCCCTCATCTCAACACTACACAACAACCCAAAACGCCTGTTTGACACTTTCCACTCGCTCCTCAGACCTAAAGCTCAGACCTTGGTCACTGACCTCTGTGCTGAAGACCTGGCCACTCACTTCAAAGACAAAATTGACAGTATCCGGCAAAACATCACTTCACAATCCACAAATAACACCAATTATGTCCCTCCCCGCACGTCCTCTAATCTGCTTTCAGCCCTTGACCCGACATCAGAATAAGAGGTGTCCGGACTTCTCCTGTCTGCACGCCCCACCACCTGCTCTAGTGACCCCATCCCCTCCCACCTTGTCCAGTCTATTTCTATAGCTGTCCTCTCTCACCTTACTACAACCTGTAACCTTTCTCTCTCCACTGGGATCTTCCCAGCCTCCTTTAAACACGCTATTATAACCCCTTAACTAAAAAAGCCCTCTCTGGACGCGTCCTGCGCTACTAACTACCGACCAGTCTCTAACCTGCCCTTCATCTATAAACTCCTGGAACGCTTGGTCTACTCCCTCCTAATCCGCTATCTCTGTGCTAACTCTCTTCTCGATCCTCTACAATCAGGGTTCCGCATCCTACACTTCACAGAAACTGCTCTAGCAAAAATTTCAAATGACCTCCACACAGCAAAATCTCAGGGTAACTACTCATTGTTGCTTCTCCTGGATCTCTCTGCAGCATTTGACACTGTTGATTGAAGTGGAATAGGGATAACTGTCATCTGAATTGATAATTAAGGAAGCCATTTTAAGAACTCTCAGCCATTTTAATGAATCTGTTCCTGACATTTGCTTTTTGCTAATCATTCAGGTTTGCAAAGCAGATGAACTGAACCTTGATAAAACACACATACCAAGTTTGTTCTGCTCAGTTCAAAGTACACTTGCACTAGATAAAAAGGTCATCATGACTTATACACACATACAAATTAAAACCCACATTTAATGAATCATATGCTTTTTATTCTGAATAAATGTAATATGTTGACTTTTAAATCATACGATGTACATAACCCCAAAAGAATGAGAGATTACGGGTCACCGTGTGCTCCAGTTGTACAACATCTGATCTGTGTCTAACGTCATTAGGATTAATAATTGAAATTATGATGAGCTGGTCAGCATATTCTAATGAGTAATGACGTTATCTGTTCTGATTGGTCTAAAATGTACATCCTATAAGATTTTGGCTTATCTGTGATTGGTTAGAAGTGAAATCATCTCATCACCTAACCATATAAAAAGAGCTATGGAGGATTAATAAATTGTTCTTATCTGATTTGATCTAAGAATCCAGTGTTTCTTTATTTTCGATGTGGAAGAAAGGTTGATCTTGATAGGCAAAAGCTGCCGCAACATTTGGGGGCTCGTCTGGGATATCTCACGCAAAATGAGGAGACGAGTCACGTGTCTAGATGCATTGGACGGGAGAATTGGACAGAGCGCACCGGGTGAGGTTTCTTCCCCAGAGAATCCATTTCTCCTTTCCAGTTGTATCTAAAAGACCTGTCACTGTCTTGTAGCAGATATCTTATCTCCATTCTTCCACGTATCACGTTAGTATTATAGTATTGTTTTACTTTTAAAGTAATTTTAAGAATACTGTGTGGAGTTTAGAGAGTGTTAAGTTAATAAGTTAAGTTGATATTGTCATATTTGCTTAAGTAAACTGAATTATTGATTAGGTCTGTCTGTTATCTTTGTGTATGTTTGTTTTTGTGATTTTTTATAGGTAATAGGCGCCTGCCATCGTGTGGTGAGATAATTAATGTCAATTAAGTAAATTTTATACAGATTGTTTTGGTCTATAAGTATTGTTTAAGTTTTATATATATATATATATTTTTATATATATATATATATATATATATATATATAATATATAAAATTAAAATATATATTATATTATAAATTTTATATATATATTTTTTCCCGATTTATGAATATTACCTAACTGTTAGTATAATGTTTTTACCTTAAGGCTGGGAAGAAGTATAAGTTGATTTTCAATTTGTATATAGACAATCTTGAAGTTGTTGTGTTTTAACTATTAAGATAAAACTTGCCTCTCCATAATCCCTGAAAAGGGTTTTATAGTGTATAGGAAGTTTAAAAAAAGTTTCTGCTGAGTACGGAGTGCTCAGTGAAGAGTATATAGATAACTCTTTGTTGGTCTGACGAGGCCCCTACTTTTCTCTAGTGAAAAAAAAAACTTCAAGGGAATAATTTGGGGGTGTGGTATCTTTTGGGGAAGTTTTGAAAACCCCAAAAAAACCCCAGTTTAAAAAACAAGTATGTTCTTATATACTGTTTTAAAATGATAAGGGAAATCCTGTGGGAAGGGGATGCTAGGGATAAAGGTTTTAGATACCAAATCCCCTTTTGGGAGGCATGGAGAGTTGGGGCTTTTGAATGGGAATTGGGTTTTATCAAATAATTTTATGCTGTGAAAATCCTGACAATAGGGGAAATGTTGTTAAAAAGGTTAAAAAGAAGTCAGATTCAATCACACCCAAAAACCCAAACCCCTTTCAAAAACCTGTAAACTTTTGGGGGAAACACTGAAAAAAAAAAAGGTTTAAATTTGTGATACAGATTTGGGGGTTTTTTGATGAAACTTTTTTTTCCCTTTGGGATTTAAAATTAAATTCCCCCCGTTTTACAGGGAAAAATTTTGTAGCCCCTAGGACAGAATGACCCCTCAGGAAGGGCCCACACATTTTCAAATTTCAATTTTACACTTTACCCAAAAGTAGCCAGAGGGCCCCAAAAACCCGTGGAAAAAACCCCTTTTTTTTTTTTTTTTTTCCCCCCCCCCCCCCCCCCCCTTTTCTGGTATTCCTTACCCTTTTAAAATATACCCCGTCCAGTTTAAAAACCCATGAAGAAGTTTTAGTGTCAATTTTCCCAAAGGAGGTGTGAAATTATTGAGTGACAAAGTTATCCTCTCCCCCCAAACCACCCACATTTACAAACTACTTATCCTTTTCATAAATAAAAATTTTACTAGTCCTCTAAAGGGACCCGGGGTACAAAAAGGTTTTTTTTACAGTTATTTTTTTAAAAATGTTTAAAGGGCAGGATATGGTTTAAAAATTTTTACCAAATTTGTTTTTTTACATCAAAAAAAGGACAATTTGGGATGAAATGGGTTCCCGAGGGAAAAACTCTGACTAAAAGGGGCTAATTTCCCCATTTTTTCTGGAATTGTTTTTTTTTTTTTATTTCACACTTTTTTGTTATGGGTTTTTTTTTCTTCCCCGGAACTAAGAGGCAAAAATAAGCATATTTTTCCCTTTTGATTTTAAAAAGAATTAAAGTTTTTTTTCAAAAATTCCCCTGTTTTCTTCCAGTACACAAAGGACCCTACAGCCAAAAATTTCCAAAAAAATTAAAGGGGGGGAAAAAGGCCCCAAACCCCCCTTTTTTTGTACCATTTGTCACACTAAACCGGGATTAAACTATACATTTTATTCAGTCATTCATTCAATCATTTCGTGATGCCCCCCTGGCTTAGTTTTGGGGAAAAAGATTTTTTTGGGAATCTAGCTTGGGTGCACCATCTTTGACCCCTTTGTGACATTAAAAATATAGTTTCACTTGAGTATCCCGAAAGGAAAGCTTTGGGTACCTGTGTTTTGCGGATTGGTTAATGATCAGCCAGCAAAAGGGAAAAGGGGGGGGCCATAAGAGGGCCCCGAAGTATTTTTTTAATACCTTTCCAAAAAAACCTTTCCCCCGGAAACCTGGGAATTTTAATTCAAAAGAGATGGGGAGGAAAAGGGAAAAACCCCCCAAAATTTCCCATTCCCCCTCCCCTACCCCAAAACCTGATACCCCTGAAAAGGGTGAAAATTTTTAATTTGCCCTTTCGGGCAAAAGGGTTGCTTTTAATTTCTTGCAGATATTGGGGCCAAAAAATTTCCCCCCCTGATACAAAATTTTCAGGGGAGTAAAGACAAAGGGGGACTTAAATGACCCAAAATTGGGGGGCACTGCCTTACACCCGGGCCACAGAACCCACTACCAAACATAAATTGCGGTGTACCCAAATTTGGGCCCTTCCCATTTAAATGAAAAGCGAACCCGGATAGCTTTTGGGGAAAAGTGGTTTCCCCCGCAATTTTTAGTGTTTATTTTTGCGGGGTGCCCCAATTATAGGATTTTTTCCCAAAAATTCCCGTTTGGGTTTAACCCTTAAACTTGGGCGAGACCAGAAAGGCTGGGCCGGGGGAGTTCAAAAATTTCTCTCCTCTCAGGCCCGCTGCTCCTTTGGCCCCACTTGATTTCCCCAAAACCCTTTCCACTTGTTTTGCCCCTTTGTCCCAAATTCCCAAAAGGGTCAAGGGACAAAGCTGTGCTAACTCAAGTCCCCAAAAAGTTAGTAGCTTTCAGGTTTGGGGTTAGGCCCCGTTATTTAAGCATTTAAGGAAAGGGGAAAAGCATGCAAACCTTAGAGCAAAAGGGCTGATTGAATTTTTTGTAGGGGAAAAAATGCCGGGGGGTTTTTTTTTTACATTTTGATGTCTGGGTTTCTCATTCTTGTTTATACTCCTGAAGTGTCCCCTGGCCCCCAAATTCCTAGGTGGGGTGTTCTCTTTTTGCCTTTGTACATTTCCCAAACCCTCCCCCCCCTTTCACAGGTGCTTTTTAAAATGACCCTTTTTATTTTTTTGCCACATGAGGTTCAGAGAGAAGGGTTAGTGAGTTTAAAAGAAGGCCTTTTGGGCAAAATTTTTGGGGGGGGGGGGGAGGCCCCTAAAACTGCCGTGCCCCGATTTGAGGGGAAAAAAAATTTGAAATTTGGTTTCACCCCCGAAAGTTGGAAATTTTAGGTATGCTTTCATTTTTCCCAGTGAGGGTTTACTTGCAAGGCATTTTGAGTTGTTGAAGGAAAAAACAGTAACATTTGCCGATTTATTTTTTGTAAAAAAATTTTTTGTTGTTAAGGAAAATTTTTTAAACTACGAGCTATGCAAAAGGATGATTTTTGGTTTTTTGGGGAATTTCCCATTTGAAACGTAACAACTTTTGTTAAATTTTTAAGACCTAATTCAAAAAAAATAGGAAAGCCAAAAGCCTTTAAACGCTTTTTTTTAACTTTTAAAAGTCTGTAAAAAATGTGTCTTTTTTCTTGAAACTTTTTTAAACATTGTTTTCCCCAAAATTTTTCTTCCCCTTTGGAAAAAAGGCCCCAAAGGAAGGTTAAAGGGGTGGGGCCCCCCGATTTCAGGTGGGGTTTTGGACCCGTGAAGGAAGAAAAAAACCCCCAAAATTTTTTCCCGACAACGCTAGCTGAAGGGGTACCCATTTTTGGGAAGAGCGATTTCGAAAAATTTTGGTTTTCCCAAAATGGGGGCACAGGGTTTCATGCAGAAAGGGGAAATGTTTTCCCTGCCGAATTTTCCCCCAGCAGAGTGCTGGTTTGGGGCCCGTGAGGCTTTTCCTTCCCCACCCCCATTTAACCCAAAGGGGCCCTTTTCCCAAAAAACCTTTCAAGGGGAAAAAAGTATCCAAAGGGTTTGAAATTATTGTCTTTTTTGGTTTTTTGTTAAATTTTTTTTCGGGCTGCAGGTTTTTTCAAGTTAAACAGGACTTTACTTGCACTCATGGGAATGTATTTACCCCAAACCCCTTTTTTGCTAAGATTAAATGAAAAAAGTAGTTATATTTGTGTACCCCCAAAAAAAATTTAGCCAAATGTTGCAAAAGGACTGTTTTGAGGGGCGCCCGATGTTTTACCCCTAGTTTTTGGAACTCCCTACCCCCTCAGGAGGGGTACTTAACTTTCCCTTATTTAAATTTTTTTTGGAAAAAAATTTTCCCAATTTATCCCCTCTCACCTCCAGGACTCAACATTCAGATTAAAATTCCCCTTTTTGGATTTATTTTGCAAACAAAACCTTTAAGGGGCAAAGGGAGGACTTTTCATCGCTTTAAATGGGGGGGCATGTAATCTGTTCCCACTCCGCCCTTTTTCCCCAAAAACAAAAAAGATGTGTCTTGATTCCCTAAGTTTTAATGTTCTGTTTTTTGCAGGGAAAAATGGGGAAAAGGGCCTTGTAGGCCCAAATTTTTGAAAAAAGTCCCGATGAAACCCCTTTTTAAAGGGGTTTAAAACTGGAGGAACAGGGATTGGAACCATTTCATGCAGTGTCCCCCATTTAAGAAAGGGAAAGGGAAACAGACGTTCCCGGTTTTCCCCAAACCCAAAAGTGGGAAACCCGAAGATATCCCCCTGGTTCTATGCTCCTTACGGGGAAAAAATAATCCCCGTTAAAACATAACTTTTAATAGTTTTTAAAAAAAAAAAATTAAAAATCTAAACCCCTATATTTCCCACTACATACCAAATGTACAGCATACTTGCACTATCTCCCGGTGGAGTAGTCCCCCCCGAAAAAGAGCGGCCCCGCTTTAAGACAGACAATATCACTACTGCGGTTTAAAACCTTTAAAATCAAGCTATCCGGGGGTTTCCCCCCCATACAATTCAGGGTTCATCGGGGTTTTAAAAATTTTCTCTCGCTGGGAAAAAGAATAACTATATACAACACATTATAAAACACAGTACCCCTTTGGGGTTTTTTGATGTTGGACCAATCAGAGGGGATATCTTCCCCCAACCCCTCAAAACCTATCAAAGGGGGAAGATCTAAAAGATAGATGGTCCATATCACTATACACCAATGCCCCCCAAGGTACTTGGTTAGAAAAAGGAGACCGTGGGTATGTTAAAGGGTGGGCAGGATGTTTTGTGTCCAATTCAAAAAAAAAATTTTTTATAAGTCCCTCAAATGGAAAACAGTTTTTTACCCGTGACTTTTGCCAAATTGTAACCCAGAAGGAGTAGTTATATGTACTCCCCTGCCCACTAAATTTACTTGGAAAAACAAGGGGGAATATTTAAAAGAAGGGGGGTTTTAACATCGGGGTTACAAAATGAAGGGGACCCCATAGCTCAAATGTGTGGGAACATCAAAAGGGGTTAAAGGGGGAAATCTTGCGCTTTGTGATTCTGGAAGTTTTTGGACCCCCCCCCAGGGGGGGAATGGGATAGGAAATCTTGTAAGGAGGCCCAATGGATTTACCGTATGGATTCGTTAAACCAAAAGGGCCTAAATGGAACTTTGAAATTTTGGGTTTTTTTATGAATGGCCCTTACTTTGTCCCCTGTTGCTTCACTTTGTTTGCCATCCTCCATAGAGGCCACTTTTGATTCTTTTAAGTCTGACAATGAACATGTATCAGGCTTTTTTTTAATTTTTAAAAATCTATTATTTTTTTACTTACAGCTTGATAACATGTCATGAGGACAATGAATTTTTTTTACCCGTTGTTTTCTTTTTGGCCTTGCTTTAAGCCTTTTGTTAATTTTACTGTGTTTACTATATAATATTTATTTGGGGAAAATAATTTTATAGATGCCCCGCACCCTGTTGTGTATTTTCCCATTTTTCAGGGAATGAGTAAGTCAGGAAAAAGAATCTGCCAAGGGAAACTTTGTACTTGTTGCTATTGGTCAAGAGTATTTTTAAAACCCTAAGAAACCCTTTTTTATGAGTATGGGTCGCTTCAGGGTTTGGAGTAGAAAAAGATTTTTAAGTCCCCCCCCTGACATGCGCATGCATTGTTTTAACCCGGGGCCCCGCGGGGGTTTGGGGGGCTTTCAGCATAGCCGCTGTCGTTTCCGGTGTGTTCCGGAAGCGCAGTTATTTTCTTCCACATGCGAGTTGAATATCCGAACCCCGGAAAAAAAAAGAGCAGGAAAATAGCCCCTTTATCAGGGGAACCGGGAAAAATGGTATATGAATCTTTATCTATGTGCAAAAAACGGGGGGATTTTTATATTTCATTGCGGGGCCTTTTAAGACATAAAAGGGAGGCGAGAAAATTTGCTTGTACCCCTCTTATCTTGGGGCCAGGTATGAGGTCTGCGGGAGTTATCGTTTTAACCTGGCAGACTTAAGCTAAGTATCAGCCCCATTTTCTAAATTAAAAAGGAAGTACATGTTTTGTGTTATGTTTGTATTTGTATTCTTTTTCCACAGCAGAAAATTTTTTTAACCCCCCTGATGAACCCTATTGAAAGGGGAAAAACCGGGGGGATGCTTGATTTAAAGGTTCTTTACCATTTTGGATATTGCTTCTTTTAAGGGAGCCGCTTTTATCGGGGGGGAATTACTCCATTTGGCAATAGTGCACAGTAGCTGTATCATCTAGGTATGTATGATTTTAATAGGGGTTTAGATTTTTATTTTTTAAAATAAAACTAGTAAAAGTTTATGTTTAACAGGGATTATTATTTGCGTGATTATTGGTATAAATCCCTTTTCATTAAAATTTTAGTATTTTTATATTTGGCCGCTTTTTAAGGGGCCCTGTGGATAAAGAGAATGGCGAATGAGGCAAGACGGGTGTTTTCGACAGGGGTTTTAAGTCAGCCCAAAGTGATTTTTTCAGATTTAAAGAGGGGTTTTTAAAAAACATTACGGTTATCGATCCAATTCAAATCCTGGTGGGAGGCACAAACATTGAGCATTTTTTGAACCCGTTTATACCTATGATTAGAATCTATTTTAAAACACCTGCTATTAATTACAGTCTGAATCTTTGCGGGGCAGGGGGGAAACAGAACTATAGATAGTTCAGTACGATTTAGAAAATTCTATTAAAAGGGGAAAATAAAAACATTAGAAAGTACCTCTACAACGCTAAATAATTGATAAAACAGGCACCCAAAGTTTTAAGGTGACCCTGATTTCACTAGGAGAGAACAAAGCTTACAAAATTTTTATAGAAAAATATAAACAGGATTGAAGGCACGGAAACGTAACAAACTAAGGCCTCCAAGAATTTAAAAAAGGGGGACCTTTTAAATTTTTTAAAAAATCGAAGCCCACTACATGGGAATTATTGTCTTTGAGGGGAAAATCTTAGATACCAATTCAAAAACCCCGAAGATTAGGAGGAACAAGGGGGTTAGTTCTGAAAAGGGGTCAGGGCCAAATTCAGGGGGAAGGGGGAAATATGGATTATTAGCCCCTCCCTTGGAACCCCCAAAAACCCCCCCCCCCTTTTTTAGGGAGGGAGGGGCCCCCGCGTTGGCCGAGCATCGCCAAAAACAATAAATCAGATCAGCATAAATTTAATTAATTTAAGAAGACAATTAAGTGTAGAGAATTACAGATTCAAGAGGGCTGAATTTTTGTCCCCCCACCACTAATATAGTGATTTTTTTTCGGGGACAAAGATTAATCTATTTGTGCGTAGTCAAGGGGCATAAATTTTTTTAAAATAAAAGAAAATCGAATCCCGTTGGGCTTCACGACACAGAATTGGAAGGCATAGTACTTTAGTGCCCCCTTATGGAGAAAAAGTCACTAGAGAGGGACAAAAATTTTGAAATAAAAAGTAGGAGAATGCCCCCAAGTCAGGGATACACGGAAATGATTTTTTTTTTTGAATGTTCAAAAAAATTTAGTTATCTTAGCGAAAGAGATTACCTTTCACAATATCTCGTCCAGAAGAATTAAAGCGTTTTCAGCACGGGAAAACGAGATAATTCTTATTAAAAAACCCCCGATAAGGGGGGAAATTAGTTATTAAATCATACATGTACAAAAAATTGGAACGATTTCTTAAAGAAAAAAGGTACTTTGTATTCTTCTATGGGATCCAACGAAAACCTTTATAGGGGTTTTAGAGAGGTACGGGGGGTTTAGAAAAGGGCCCATACCACACAGAATTTAAATTTTGTGCCTTCCACCCCCCAAAATACCGCTTTTTTTGGAATCCCCAAGACCCAAAAAGGGCTGACCCGTTTTAAAGGCGACCATGTGTCAGGTGTGGGATCAATTACCAAAATTGGGGATCTACAAGATAAACATTTTCCGGGATTTCCGTAATTACTTGCCATCTTATATAGGATATTTGACCTTTTTTGCGTAGATTAGAGGGATTGGTTAAAAAAGAGGTATTTTGGGGTTCTATAGTGTGAAAGTCTTCAGAAAACCCCACACGAAAAAGGGATCCAGGGGGTCGGTATTTTTTCCCCCAAAGAAGCATAGATTTTCAGGTATAATGCTTTTGTTTTTCGATACTTGATTTTTTTACCGGCAAAATTTTTTTTGTTTTCTGTAAAAGCCCTTCCCCAGTCAGGGGCCCCGCAATGGGGAGTCTTGCCCCCCCGGAGAAATTTGTTCCCGGGGGTGGTGGGGGGTACCCGGTATCCCCCCGGGAGATGATCAGTGGCCCCCCCAGATACTATTTTGGGGGAGGTAATTGATGCATCATCTTCTTGGGAGGGTACGATGTCTTTTTGGGATTTTGTGTACAACTTAAAAAACAAATAGGGAATGCACTTACATTTGAAATGCGGGAGAGATGTTTCCCCTTTCCCGGATGTCCTTATCTTTTAAAGATTGAAGGAAAATTATTCTTAAAGCTGTATGGAAAAAAACAAAAATTTTGCTACAAAAAAAATTTTACCACCCATCCCCCTGAAGAGAGGAATACCAAAAAGGAAATTTGGAGTTAAAAAAACTGCTCCAAGTGAGGATTTTTGGGAAACAGTGGGTTTTTGGGAGAGAAAATTTTTAAAAATCGAGGGTACCCAACAAAAGTCCGGGAATTGCTTTGGGCATGCACAAAAAACAGGAAACTCTATTACAGGGAATCCCCCCGAGATAACGAATCAATAGAGCACGTTAATTGAAACCTTTTATGAAGAAAATTTTTAAGTAATCAAAATCCTCAAAAAATATTGGGTATTTGATGTTGGCCAGGATCTAGAGGGGTATTTTCCCCAACCCCTCGATAACCTATGAAGGGGCAGATCCCTCAAAGATAGATGGCCATAGTCACTTACACCAGCCCCCCCAAGGGACTTTGGGTTTGAAAAGGGGACCGATGGGGGAGCAAGTGTGGGCGAGATGTTAGCCTGTCCAAGTACAACAACAAAATTTTTTATAAGTGCCCCCAAGGGGGAAAAAAAGTTTTTTTCCGTGACTTGCAATTGTAACACAGAAGGAGTAGTTTATATGTGTAATGCCCCTGCCCATAAATTACATTTTGGAAAAAACAAGGAAATATTTAAAAAAGGGGGGGGGTGAAATCGGGGGAATACGAAAAAGAAAAGAACGCCGTAGCTCGACTGTGTGGGGAAAATCATAATGGTGAAAGGGGGAAACTCTGCGCTTTGTGATTCTGGAAGTTGTGACCACCCCCAGAGGGGGGGGAATGGGTAACAGAATCTGTGTAAGGAGGCCCAATGGATTTAAGTTTGGATTCGTTCAACCAAAAGGGCCTAAATGAGATTTTCAATTTGGGTTTTTTTTTGAATGGCCATCTTTGTGCCGTCGATCACTTTGCTTGTTCGCATCCTCCCTAAGGCCACTATTGATTTTTTAAATTGACCAAATTTAACTGTTCAGTGCTATATTTTTTAATTTTTTTTATATTATTGATTACTTACAGCTTGTAATCCATGTCAGCTGGGACAATGAAATTTTTTACCCCTATGTTTTCTTTTTTCCTTCTTTAACCCTGTTAATTTACATGTGTTTATAATTAAAATTTTTTTTGGGAAAAATCAATTATAGATGTCCCCCCCCACCCCAGTTTTGTATTTTTAAAAATATCTGGGGGATGGATGAGTCAGGAATAAGCCATCTGCCAAGGGTAACATTTTGGGCAATTAGTTGGGGATATGTGGGCAAAGTATATTTAAACCCCAACGTTTAACCCCATTTTTGAGTATGGCGTCGACCCTTAGGGTTTGGGGTAGATAAGACATTAGTCCCCCCCTGACATGCCAGGCATTTTTTTTGAACGCCCGGGGGCCGGTTTGGTTGGGGGGGGCTTTCAGCATAAACCGCCGTGTTTTTTCCCGGTGATTTAAACGGGAAAACGACAGTTTTATTTTTCTTCCCCGGCTGCGTAGTTGAATATCCGGAACCGGAAAAACCATGAGCGGAAAATAGCACATATACCCCGGAACCTGGAAACGGTATATGATATTTATTATGTGCAAACCTGGGGACTTTTATATTTACATCCCGCGGGGCCTTTTAAGACTAAAAGGGAGGGAGAGACAATCTTTCTCGTATCCCCCCTTATTTTGGGGGCCAGGTACTAGAGGTGTGGGGGTTTTTCGTTAGTATACCTGGCAGCACTTAAGCTAAGTATCACCCTTTTTTAAATTGAAAAGGATTTCTGTTTTAGTTTTGTGTTGTATATGTGTAATTTTTTTTCCACACGGAGGGAAAATTTTGAAACCCCTGATGAACCCTAAATTGTTTGGGGAAACGGTGGGGGTACTGTGATTTAAAGGTGTCTTACCGATGTAGGATATTGTTTTTCATTAAAGCGGGGACCGCTCTTTACGGGGGGGCTTCCCATGGCGATGTGCACGTATGCTGTATCTCTGGTATGTAGTGGGGTTATGGGGTTTTGTATTTATATTTTAAATAAAATAGTAAAAGTTATGTTTAAAAAAGGATTTTATTTCATGATAAATTTTTGGATAAATCCTTTTTCATATAGAATTTTGTAGTATTGTCCTTACGGGCTCTGCATTAAAACCACCCCTAAAGGGAGCGGGTCATACGATGTACCCCCCATTGCGTGAAGAAAGAAGACAAGATGTTTCTCCCGTTAATAAAATAAAATTTGGTTTTTTGCTGTTTATTCTACTTTCCACAAAATGTATTGGGCCGATGGCTGAAATTATATCAAGGCGCCCCAGGTGTGGAGTGAGTTAACGAAATTTTAAGGATTGAGATGTCGCTGTTATTCATTTGGGGTTTTTGCAAAAATAATGGGTAAAAGTATAAAATGAAATTGGTGTTATGAAAAAAATAGAGTCTAACTAACTAAAAAAAACACTTTTTAGAGAAAGGGGAATAAATTAGTTTTAAATGAAAACAATTAGCTAAACCATAGTCTTCAAGACCATGGGTGCACACTTTTTACCTACACCACTTCCTGATATTACAGTTCCCAAAAAAATTTAGTTTTTAAAGACAAACCCCCAAATTCTCTCCATTAAAAGGTTCAGGTTAAAAACTTTCTGAGCTTTTTGGGACCTACAAACGCAGAGGTTTTAAAAACATTCCCCTAGATTTGGACATTTTAGAAATTTTTTGCCAAAAAAGGCTTTCTATTACATTAAATGTTCTTTCCCCCGACAATAAAATTTTTATTTTTTTCAAGATTCACTAAATTGGAGGTGAAAAATTGTTTTTCGGGCAAAAGGTTTTTTCCTGGCACTTAGGTTTTTTTGCCAAGACATCAATAAAAAAAGCGGGATCCAAAACCTTTGTCAAGTTTAATCCCGAATCATGCATCCCTCACTAGGAATACACAAAATAATTGAAATGAAGGATCATTGGCAACATTAATGATGAGATTTTTTTTTTTATGCCTTTTAAAATTTAAGGGGCTTACGATTAGAAAGATTTTTAATGTTTCGGGTAAGCATAATGGAGGCCCCAGCAGGTAAAGGGTTTCCTAGTTTCCCCAGCCAATTGATTCAGTGGGATAGGGTGGGTGGATTAGCCCCATCTTTTACTCACTTAATTTTTTTGTTTTATAGTTGGACGTTTTAATGTATTGGGAAAAAAGGAGAGTTCTTTAAGACCAAAATGGTCTAAGGAAATTTTCATTCATTCATTTAAAATCCCCTACTGCTGCGTGGGCAAAAAGAGTACCCCCTTTTAAATGAATTCAGGGGTACTACAAATTTTAAAATTTAAATTTGGGGTTGTAATTATCAAGAGGGAGGAATGAAAAGGGGAATAGGGATAACTTCATTTATGATAATTAAGGAAGCCATTTTAAAAAACTGTCAGCCTTTTTATGAAATTGTTCCCGACATTTGCTTTTTTGCTAATCATTAAAGGTTTGCAAAGCGGGTTTTAACTGAACCTTGATAAAACCAAATCCAGTTTGTTCTGTCAGTTCAAAGTCACTTGCATAATAAAAAGGTCATCTTGACTTATAAACATACAAATTAAAACCCAATTTAATGAATCATATGCTTTTTATTTGAATAAAGTAAAATTTGACCTTTTTAAAACATTCGATGTACATAACCCAAAAGAATGAGAGATACTGGGTTCACCGTTTTGTCGTTTCAACATTGATTTGTGACTAAGTCATTAGGATTAATAATTTTAAATTTGATGAGCTGGTCAGCTATTCTAATGAGTAATACGTTATCTGTTTTTGGTCTAAAAATTAATCCTATAAGTTTTGGTTATCTGTGATTGGGTTTGAAGTGAAATCATCTCATCACCAACCAATAAAAAGATATGGGGATTAAAAAATTGTTCTTTTTCTGTTTTTTTTAAAAATCCCGTGTACATGTTTCTTTATTTTCGTCGTGGAAAAAAGGTTTTATTTGATGGCAAAAGCTGCCGCTATTATAACCCCTTAACTAAAAAGCCCTCTCTGGGCGGTCCCCGCTACTAACTACCGACCAGTCTCAACCCGCCCCTTCATCTATAAATCCTGGAACGCTTGGTTACTCCCGCCAATCCCTTCTCTGTGCTAAACTCTCTTCTCGATCCTTTACAATCGGGTTCCGCATCCCACACTTCACAGAAATGCTCTTGCAAAAATTCAAATGACCCCAAACAGCAAAATCTCAGGGGAACTACCCTTGTTTTTTCTGGTCTTCTGCAGCATTTGACACTTTGTCACCCTTTCCTCAACATCAGTGCATTGGCCTCCAGGACTCTCTCTTGGTTTCTCATCCTACCTCCTAAAAGTTTCCTTCAGTGTCTCATTTCGGGTTCCACTCCCTTCCCCTTTCTGTTGGGGGTTCCACAGGGATCCGTTCTTGGTCCCTTTTTGTTTTCAAACTACACAGCCCCCATTGGACAAACGATCAGCAGATTTGGCTTCCAGTACCATCTCTACGCTGATGACACCCAATTATACACCTCTTCCCGAGACATCACTCCTGCCCTGCTACGAAACACCAGTGACTCTCTGTCCGCTGTCTCTGACATCATGTCCTTCTCTATCTTAAAACTAAACCTCACTAAAACGGAACTTTTAGTCATCCCACCGTCTACTAACCACCCCCACCCTGCTATCTCTCTGTGTGTGTGTGGCACCACCAGGGGCGTTGCTAGGGTCCTAAAACATCCGGGGCTCAGGCCCTTTGTGTTTTTCTGGGTAGGGCTGGGTTCACACGACATTTTTCGCGCCTCATTGTGAACTTGTGGATGTTTTTTTACAGAGAAAAAAACCTTCTGTTCCGGGTCACAAATTTTCTGCACATCCCACACAGATCCGTCCTTCTCCTCAGCAGTCACTGTACAGTAAAATAAACCAATGACAAATTTATTTTTTCCCGAACTTCTCACCTTCATATGACAATACCCCTAAACAGCCCACCAAAACTTTCCTCCTACACATGGAGCAAATCTACCAGAAAAGTGATTGTTACGAAAACCCTCCTACAAAACCAAGGACCCAAACTATTACTACTTAAGGCTCAAATAATCCTGCCAGACCCTGACCGAACGCAACACCCACATGCACTATCCACTGCAAAGGCCCTAGAGCTATTTTTACCGCCATACAGGGACCAGATAGTGGTAGATACTATGTAGGCTCTGGCAGACATATAAGTGATTACACTGCAGTTTACATTTAGTGACTCACCGGAGAACGTCTTTTCTGATCAGCATCGTTCACTTTTCCTTTTCTTCTCCCATCCGGTTTTCACACCTTCATGCTGATTGCTCCCGGCCAAGACTGCCCCTGAGGATTTGGAAACAAATATCTAGAATACTCCATTTCCAGCAACCCCTTTAATTATAGGTAAAAGCAGTCCCTCAGTTAGGTATATAGGGGCCTGAAGCTATAATGGGGCCACGGGCAGATATAGGGGGCCACAGGCAGATATATAGGGCCACAGGCGGGTATATAGGGGCCCAAACAGCTAGGTATGTAGGCGCAAGGCAGGTATATAGGGGCCAAAGGCAGTATATAGGGGGAGAACAGGCAGTATATGGGGCCACAGGCAAGTATATAGGGGCACTGAGGCAGTATATGGGGCCACGGGCCCCGTATATGGGGGCACTGGGGGCAGTATATAGGGGCCACAAGAGGTATATAGGGCACTGAGGCAGAATATAGGGTCACTGAGGCAGTATATGGGGTCACGGGCAGTATATGGGGGCCACAGGCAGGTATATAGGGACACAGGCAGTATATGGGGGCCACAGGCAGGTATATAGGGACACAGGCAGTATATGGGGGCCACAGGCAGGTATATAGGGACACAGGCAGTAGATGGGGGCCACAGGCAGGTATATCGGTGCACAGGCAGCATATGGTGGCCACAGGCAGGCATATGGTGGCCCCCAGGCAGGGTTTTGGGGCACAGGCAGGCATATGGGGGCCACAGGCAGGCATATGGGGGCCAAAGGCAGGGATATGGGGGCCACAGGCAGGGATATGGGGGCCACAGGCAGCATATGGGGACCACAGGCAGGGATATGGGGGCCACAGGCAGGGATATGGGGCCACAGGCAGGCATTATAGGGGAAACGGGCAGCAATAGGGGGCCACAAGAGAAGGAATATGGGGGCCACAGGCCGCATATGGGGGCCACAGGCAGGCATTATAGGTGCACAGGCAGGGATATGGAGGCCACAGGCAGGATATGGTGGCCACAGGAAGGGAGATGGGGGCCACAGGCAGGGATTATAGGGGCACAGGCAGGGATATGGGGGCCACAGGCAGGGATATGGGGGCCACAGGCAGGGTTTATGGGGCCACAGGCAGGCTTTTAAAAGGGGCACAGGCAGGGATATGGGGGCCACAGGCAGGGATATGGGGGCACAGGCAGGCATATAGGTGCACAGGCAGGGATATGCAGGCCTCTGGCAGTATATGGGGGCCACAGGCAGGGATATGGGGACCACAGGCAGGGATATGGGGGCCACAGGCAGGCGTTTTAGGGGCACAGGCAGGCATTATAGGGCATGAGGAGGTAAAGCTTTTAAAAATAACAAATTCATACTCACCTTAACTCCTCGGCGAGCGCGCTCTGTCCTCTTCAGCCCGCGTTCCTCCGGCAGCTCCTCAGGCGCACAGCCTATGACGCGCTGTGCGCCCGAGGAGAGGCAGCGTCGCGATGACATCACATCATCGCGACACTGCCGGCTGAGGCGCACGGGGCCGCGGCGGGTCCTCAGCGCGGTGAGGACCCGACGGCCCCGCAGTGTCGGACCCAGAGCCGGTCCGACACTGTCTGCGGAGCAGGGAGCGCTCGCTCTCTGCCCCGCAGGGAAACCCCCAGGTGGTGTGCGTTCCAGCGGACGCACATGCAGCTGAAGGGCCAGTCGGTGCTCCAAGCCCAGGGCAGAGGGCTGGAGCCTGGGAGATCGGGGCACAGGGGGTTTTATTCGGGGCCCGAGCCCCGAATAAAACAGCCTAGCGACGCCCCTGGGCACCACCATAACTCCTAGGCAACAAGCCCGCTGTCTGGGGGTTATACTAGACTTGGATCTGTCCTTCACCCCCTATATCCAATCCCTTGCCCGCTCTGTCACCTGCACCTCAAGAACATCTCAAGAATCCGTCGTTTTCTCACTGTGGAAACAGCTCAAACTTCATTGTTTTCTCTTATTTTTTCCTGTCTTTACTACTGTTACTCCTTGGGTTTTTGGTCTCCCTCTCTGTAAACTCTCTCCTCTCAATCTGTCCTGAATGCAGCAGCCAGGCTTGTCTTTCTTTCCAGACGCTATACTGATGCCTCTACCCTGTGTCAGTCACTGCACTGGCTGCCTATTCAGTACAAAATACAACACAATCTAATCACTCTCACCCATAAAGCTCTCCACAGCACTGCACCTGCCTACAATCTCCCCCTCATCTCTGTCTACCCTACCGGGTCTCCCCTCTGCTACTGATCTAAGATTACACACCTCACTCATCTGAACCTCCCATGCCCGTCTCCAAGATTTCGCACATATTACACCAGTTTTCTGGAACATGCTACCCCATGTGATCATGCAAACTCACAACCCTCACAGTTTTAAGTGCGCTCTGAAAACTCATCTTCTTAAACAAGCCTACCAAGATTCCTAACTGTTATCTCTCCAAATTCTGTCACACATTCGTCACTTCCTGCATTTTGGAACCCACAGGCACTTATCTGTATATAGATGTATGGTTGCGACGGCAGGCTCATCCACTTTTTTATGTATACTACCCCATATTTATGTAACATGGCGGGGACCATTAAACCAAGTACTTGTAACCCTTTGTTTCACCCATACACCCTAATAGATTGTAAGCTCTTGCGAGCAGGGCCCTCACACCTCGTGTCTCATTTGTAAGTAGCTTTTTTTATAATGTAATGTCTGGTTTGTCTGTGCTTATACCCTCTATATTGTAAAGTGCTGCGGAATATGTTGGTGCTATATAAATAAAGATTATTATTATTACCTACCTAATTGGGGGCAATAAACCTTCATTCTGAATGGACCTATGTTCCTACTTTATCTACATACCTACTGAGGAGGCCTATATACCTACCTACTTACCGGGAGTGCCTATATACCTATTTACCTACTAAGTGTGGGGGGGAGGGGTATATACATAACTACCTAATAAGGGGCCTATATACATTCCTACCTACTGAGGGGGCCTTTATACCTACTTATCTACTGAGGGCGCTTATATACCTACTAAGGGGCCTATATACCTATCTACTTTGAGATCCATATATCCTCCTACCTAGAGTGGGGGCCTACATAGGAAAGCTGGTTGATGCCACCTCTCCCACAGCAGGCACTGAGCTTTTCTACAATAGGAAAAGCGAGTGCCTACTCTGGGGGATGTTATTCAGCTTTTTTGGGTGCTTAATAGTCTATCCAGCATCCAGGAAAACTGGATGATACTCCATTCTCTACATCAGGTACCCAGTTTTCCTACAGTATGAAAGTCGGCTGCTGTGAGGTCTGGAGCGTCACCCAGCTTTTCTGTGTGCTGGCTAGCCTACGGTATATGCGTGTGTGTAGTGTTTCTGTTTTCTTTTAAATTTTTCTCTTTTGGACTACACCGGATTTGTTGGACTACATCTGAATCAAGTTGGATCCATGTCTTCAATAAAATGTTCAACAAGGGCTTGTGTCATGGAGTGTTTATTTAAATAAAGGTTTTTTTGTAGTTTCTTGGTGCTTTTTTACCATCCTCCATTACTATTGCTTGGGCTTGGTGTCAGACAGTTGTGTTTCTTGTCAACTCATGGCTGACACTAACCACCTCTCACTATTACTCCAGTACCCAATGCACCAGGGATACTGTGACAAACAAGATTATCATTAGAAGTGCCTACTTCTGGGAAAGCTGTGAGCTAGTATTTTTAGGATGGGAAGAGACCAATATCCATGGACCTTCCCATACAATATATGAATAACATTTTTTCATATATTGTAGATAGCATAAATGCTTCTTTAGAGGTTTCCATGTATTGCATAGCCCTTTTAGCTGATGGTGTGCCACTGGTATTGGAATGCGTGTATATATATATATATATATATATATATATATATATATATATATATATATATATATATATATATATGCCACAACCATGCCGGTGGCACCCAGGTTCACATTGTGTTTTTCAGAAATGTTTTTTTTGTGCAGAACTACACGTTGTATTTGGCATATATTGCTTTTAATTTATACAGGGAGGAATGGATGCCTCCATTTTGGTCTCTTGCACCCGACCCGCTTCCATAGGTTGTTATATCAGTGCAGTATGCTTGCAAGGTTGGTGATTTTTGTTATTTTTCTCTCTGGATTATGGAAGTCTGTTGACCCAATGAGAAGTCTGAATTTGACTCTAGTGAGAGGTAAAAATAGAGTAGGACCACCCGCCTTGAGATTCCGTTGGAGTCGGGGATGGCTTAAGCATTTTTTGATCAAAACATGCGAACTAAGCATCTCAAAGTTTTTTTCATATATTGTAGATAGCATAACTGCTTCTTTAGAGGTTTCCATGTATTGCTCTGTCCACATTATGAGCATTGCTTCCTCTATATAGGCACATGTTCTTTTATATGACTCTGCTTACCTCTTCCACAGCAAAATGTTGTGTAAATATAATATACCAAATGCCCTCTTCACATATCAGTCTCTGTTCACACTAACATATGGCTTCTGGCTTTTCAAGTGATTGCAAACCAATCCTGACTTAAAATGGGATCAGTCAGGTCTCAATTTGATATGGCAACAATGCCACTACAGACTATACTTGCCATGAAACTGCAGGGAAATCTCCCACAGCTTTTTATCAGTTTCTATAGAGAATTCTCATTCATTTCTTTCTTTATTTCCCCTTTGACATATTTTATGGAGGTATGAATAAGGAAAATAAAATGACACCCTTTATATGCACCCTAAACTGGAGTCCCTTACTACTATATGATGTTACTATTTACTGTTTACTACACTTGATTGAACACTGGCAATACTACCAGCTTATATAACTGCATAGGTTAGCCAACAAAACCTGTCACACTACTGACAATATTGTACAATATTTACTGTATGTACGTATAAAACTGCAAACAATATGTCAAGCTGCAGATAATGGTTTGTAGCATTTCTTCATTGTCTTTTATGTCAGCTCCACTAAAAGCACAACATAAGATTTTACAGAGATCTGTGGAAAATACCATCTTAATTTGTGAATTAGTAACATTTAAAATATGCTGATTCTTGGATGCGTCCTAATGACTTAGCAGATCCGAGCCCACGGTAAAGTGTTTTATATGCCTTGTTGTTTTACATCATGCTATTTCCACTCATAGGTTTGCATTCTGCTGATGTCGCTTCTCCAGAAATTAGTTTTGCTTAATCATGGCATTTTAAAAACTGCAAGAATGGTGAATAGTTTATATGACAACGATGCAAAATGTTATTTTCAGACTTGAGAATTTAGCAGTGACAAAGTCAGCATTCAGAAAGCTATGCGGTGACATTTGACATATAATTGCCTTAAAAACATGAAATGGAAAATATTAAGGCAAATTAAAACTGAAGTCAGAAGCATTTTAAAAAGAGATTTTCATTTATATTTACAAATTTGATCTAAAAATTGTCAGTTAAAATATAAGGCACCTAATAATAATCTTTTGGTGCACTGTGATATACAGTATCTCACAAAACTGAGTACACCCCTCACATTTTTGTACAAAATATATTTTTATATGACACTTTGATACCATGTAAAGTAGTCAGTGTACAGCTTGAACAATAGTATAAATTTGGTCTGCTCTCAAAATAAATCAACACACAGACATCAATAACTAACCAGCTGGCAACAAAAGTGAGTACATCCCTAAGTGAAAATTTACAAATTGTGCCCAATTTGCCATTTTCCCTCCCGCTGTCTTGTTAATGTTACAAGGTGTCAGGTGTGAATGAGGAGCAGGTGTGTTAAATGTGGTGCACTCTCACACTCTATCATACTGGTCAATAAAAGCTCAAATATGGCACCTCATGGCAAATAATTGTCTAAGGATCTGAAAAAAAGATTGCCAACACCCTGAAACTGAACTGAAGCACTGTGGCAACCACCGATACAGCAGTTTAACTAGACAGATTCCACTTAGAGCAGGCCTCGCCATTATCGACCAAGGAAGTTAAGTGCACGTGCTCAGGGTCACATTCAAAGATTGTCTTTTCAAAATAGACGTATGAGTGCTGACAGCATTGCTGTAGATGTTAAAGGGGTTGGTGGACACCCTGTCAGTGCTCAGACCATATGTCGCACACTGTATCAAATTGGTCTGCATGACTGTCATCCCAGAAGGAAGCCTCTTCTAAAGATGTTGCACAAGAAAACCCGTAAAAAGTTTACTGAAGACAAGAAGACTAAGGACATGGATTACTGGAACCATGTCCTGTGGTTTTATGAGACCAAGTTAAAGTGTGTCTTGCGTACATTCAAGCATGGTGGTGGGACTGTCATGGTTTGGAGCTGCATGAGTGCCCCCGGTGGTGAGGAGCTACAGTTTTTTTTATAGACATGTACAACTCCTTAGCCCACCATGACGTTTTAGTACATCATGGCGATGCTAAGGGGTTATGGAGCGGGCTCACTCCCTGAGCCCGCTCCATACACGGCAGGTGCCAGCTGTTAGATACAGCTGACACCCGCTGGTAACAGCTGAGATTGGAACTGGCTCTGATCTCTGCTGTTTAACTATTTAGACATCATGGAGATCACTGCATTGGAATGGAGAACCATTCCTCCTCCTGATCGCCCTCCGTCACCTACTATGCGACAAGATTACAGGGTGCCGAGCAGTTGCTACGGCAGCAAGAAGCCTGATGAAGGCTTTCATAGCTGCTATCTTACTACTCTTATGAGCTCCCACCATGGGAGTGCCATGTTTGTATACCCTTCTGCTTTATATAAATAATTCAGAAGGGCATACAGATCATTGCACCCCCTAGTGGTCAAATACTCTAGAGAGACTGAATGCATGAGTAAAAAAATGTTTTTAAAATACCCCCTTTGTCATTTTACAAATAGAAAAATTATAAAGTTACACATAAGTGGTATCACCGCATCAGCAAAAGTCCAGTCTATTAAAATATAACATCATTTATTCCGTACAGTAAACACCGTGGAAGAAAAAAAAATCCAGCATCAAAGTTGCCATTTTTTCGGTTATTTTGCGTATTGTTGCCATTTTTTAACACTGCATACATTGTTGTTTTAAAACATGTGATTGTTGGTCCTTTATGGGTGGTACACTTTTTTAATAAGGGATGTCCAATTAGAGGACTGCATAGGAGGGGAGGAGATCCAATATATATGAAGCTATGCAATTGTACCATTATATGCTATGAGTAAGGACATTATCTTATGCATCAGTGACATGTTTGATGGACTGTAATCATGATTTTTAAATTACTACAATAAAGCATTTAAAGTTTTAATATACCCACATCTCTCCCTGGTTGGAAGTTGGCTTATTCTTGTGTTCACCTGTGGTTTATGTGAGTAGTGGCTCCTCTCTGCCGTGCATCCACCAGTGGGACTTGGATCACTGGAGCTTGGGTGAGCTGACATATACTATTTTGCTTTGTTTGCTATGTGTCATCTATATCTCACTGTACTGTGCAAGAGTGTCTTTATCTGTTGGGGAACAGGATCCATTAAATACCCCAAAACCACAAACTATTACATGTATTTAAAAATTGGCACAGAAACTGGAAACGTCAAAAACATTGTTAGACGTGCATGATGGAGGCAGGCCAACAATGCTGCGTGAAATGGTGCAGAACTTTAAAAACAAATTGTGGACTTTGCCAAGAAAGTCTTTATGAAAACCAGGACAGCAGATGATCATTACCAAGCGCAAGAGCCTGAGAGAGTTCATCTTCATGCATACTGAGTGACTGCGGTACATGAATTAAAGGGCGATAGAAATGCTGTTAATTTAAAGAATTTGCCTCCAACAATCCAAATATTCTTGATGTCACATGGTTTACAGACAAGATATTGCCTCACTTTTGCCCCATTCATATGTCATTTTAGCAGGTTATTCGTGGTATAGTCAGGATATTGTAAAAAATGTGTCCTGATTTATACCATGGTGGAGAGATAGACTTATATAGGATAAATGTCGTTCTAATTGGACCTGTTACAGTCCTGTAGTGGTCCCATAGAGCCCCATAGCGAAATTAGATGGGATTTAACACCTAATGACAGGAAACTAAGACAGCAGCATAAAAGTAATAAAGGTATAAATATTAGTGTCTCATACAGTATATAGGAGAACCCACAAAGTTCTACTAGACAGCAGAAAGCCACTAACTTGTTTCACCCTACAAGAACACTTAAGGCGACATGTCCCATTAGGGCTGCGGCTTTTTTTTTTTTTTTTTGGTGCATTTTGCGCCAAAAACTGTTGACGCCCTATTCTCTATATAAATGAACTGTAGTACACCAAAACTAGGCACATTATATGCCAGGCATGACACTTTTTAATGCACCTAATGTAGGCTAGCAATGATATGCTATGCGCCTAGATTAGGCGCATAAATTATACTATGCCAGATTTTTGACAGGCTCTTTTATTCATGCGCACTATACACTCATTTAATGTGCCTTACTAGTGACATGGAGGTGCCTCTTTTCTGACATGTCGCCTTTAATGTTCTTGGACCTGAGTGGGCCATCTCAGCATCTGGGCCCCTTAGCAACTGCTTTGCCTGATATGGCATTAGTTACACCCAAGCTGTGACAGCAACCATGAGCAGGCTGCAAAAACAAGATGTGAATAGGGCCTTATCTAGCTATGAAAACTCTCAAAATACATGGATGTGGGCAGCTGAAAATTCTTACAAAATCCACAAGACCCTGCTTCATCCCCACAAAATTGGTAATGTGATATCACAGCAATCCATAATTGGCCCCAATTGTTTTTGAAAGTACTGTGGCCAGTTAAGTGTCTGTGGAGATTTTCAATATATTTGTAAATCAATTATACAATGAGGAAATAAGCACTGACTACTTTTAACCCCTTAAGCCCCAGGCCTGAAAAGTAGTTAATGACCAGAATATTTTTTTAGTTTTTGCCTCCTTGCGTTTCAACAGTTGTAACTTTTTTATTTTTTCAATGATGCAGTTGTATGAGGCCTCGTTTTATTCGAGATGAGTTGTACTGTATGGAGGAATAGGTTAAGTTCATGTATAAATAATTGCAGAATGTTTTTTTCAATTCTTTTTTTGTTTTTTATACTTTTTTTTTTTACACCATTCACATTTCACACTTAGTAACTTGTTAGATTAATTCTACAGGTTATTACGGTCATGTGGATACCTAATATGAGTAGTTTTTTTGTGTGTGTAATGTATGCAAAATTATTTTTTATTAAATATTTATTTTAATTTTATTATTCATATTTT
Organism: Phyllomedusa bahiana; assembly: GCA_025379985.1. Lineage (NCBI taxonomy): Eukaryota > Metazoa > Chordata > Amphibia > Anura > Hylidae > Phyllomedusa > Phyllomedusa bahiana. The sequence goes on from JAODAL010004869.1 coordinate 110,205, forward strand.
TTTTACACTTGTTATGTTTTTTTAATTTTTTTTTTTAAAACCCATGAAGGGAGAACTGTGTTTTGCTATTACATTATAATCTGTGTCAGTCTGACACAGGCAGTGATCAGGACAGCACACAGGCTGGCCTGATCACTGGCTTGTTGCACAGTCAGCCCTGGGGCCATTCTAGGTCCCCAGGGCTGACTGTGTAGCCATTCCCCGGGCTCTGTCAGGTCACCGAGTGTTCAGATCACCCGACAGAGCAGGGAAACCCTTTGATTGTGCTGCAGTGACGATCCGCGGCAATCAAAGGGTTAAAGCACCGGGGAGCGGAGGTTTCCCCGCTCCCCGGTGCTCACAGGAGCTGTGCTGGGAGAAGGGCTGTGTAGTACAGCTCCGATGCCAGAGCTGCTGCGGCGCCGGGCGCCGCAAACTCCAATGTCTGCAGCGACACCAAAAGACGTAGCTGTAGACGAACGACCTGAAATGCCCGCTGTCAAAAGACGGTGGGTGGTCGTTAAGGAGTTAACAGGATGGAGCTGTTTGTCATATCTCTAATATGTCAATGATTGAGATCTGAACATTTTAGGGGATAGAAACAGTTCTAAGGGACTCTGGCCACCACAGTCATCGAATTCATCTTCGCTGGACTTTTTCTTGTGGCGCTTCCTAAAGGGAAAAGTTTACTAAAATAAACCATGAAATACTAGGAAGTGAAAAGAAGCATCACACAAGAAATTGCTGCAGTGATGCTAGAAAGCTTGCTTGATTGCAAACAGAGGATACTTTCAGTACATTTTATGAGAGGCAATGGATTGTCACTGAGCAATGATTTTACCAAATTTTATTGAAATGTGTTCATTAGAGTTATAGCTGATTTTTCTGGGCTTCTAGTAAGTGGAACACACCATCATACATAAGATTGCTAGCAAAGTGTGAAGTCCCTTTGAGTAACGGAAAAACTAAAAAAAAGTACAAAAATGTCAGCGCTTTATTTTTTCCATTGTTTTGGGACAAAATACATTTTATTTTCTAAAACACATGCACAGTAATGAAATCTCCACATACAGCATATTGGATTAACATAATTATCACAACATGTACTTAAAATATACATACCAAGGCTATGTTAGGTTAGCTTTAAGCAACATTAAAAAACAATTTGGTGCTTATAGAAATTACAATTTGCCCTGCAAAAAACAAGACCTCATGTTGTTGCTTTGATGCTTAAATAAAAAAAAGTGATTCCTTCTGGAATTACTTCAGGACTGTAAATATATATAGAATTTAATACCTGAAATCAGGTCTTGGTAGGAAAGGTAGTACTAGGAGATTAATCTGTTTTTCTTAAGAAAGAAAGGAACTTTTCTGCCATTTCATCCTTACCTGCTTATTAGGTCAGCAGGAGTTTCTGTATTACATCTCTATTTGCTCAGAGCGGTTGCAATTCAACTGCTAAGATTCCTTGTCAGCTGAACCGGCTTGGGCACCTAAACTCATTAGGCCCCTATAACACTCAGCTGAAAATGACAGTCTGTACAGAGTATGAAAGTTTGGATTCTATTTAGTGTGGCTGCTTTGGATTGTTCTGTCTGTTGTCAGTTAAGTTGTATCAGGCTGAAATATCTTGTTTCTGGTCTCAGTCTCGTTTGGCCTAGTTTTGGATTTTGTAGCTTTTGAGAAATATAGAATTGGTGTTTGTCTAGATTTTGATGGGCTTCTTGGGTCCTAAAACCACTTTCGGCATTACGGTCAGTTGTTTGCGGTATAGGGAGTGCAGAGGTAGCAGTCACTACTGGGCCCTGCAGTCTGAGGGGCCCCAAAAGTCCTTCTGCATCATAAGAATATACCAGCATTGTAAATGGCACATGGTAGATAGGGGCCCATTTCAATTTTTGCACTAGGGCCCAGGAGCTTCAAGTTACGCCTCTGCTGGAGTCCTTTCGATGTTGCTTCTTGGAGTCTACTAATGCTGTTACAGTTTTCTTACTCTTGTAAATAAAGAGGAACATTTATGAAAACTGTTCAGGTCTAAGACTTTTTGTTGCCCATAGCAACCAATCAGAGCTCATCTTTCATGTGTTCAGAGCATTATATGAAATGAAAGGGGAGCTCTGATTGGTTGCTATGGGCATTAAAGAAAGTCTTAGACCAGAACAGTTTTCATGTAAAGTGTTTATATAAAGGAAGTACAACCTTTAAATACCATGGCTTTAAGTGTCAGAACATTATAAAAAACATCTTGGCCTAAGAAGGTCTTAAACTAGGTACATAAAGCCTCAGATGATGAACAACACATGATAGTTTCCACCGTGTCATTATTTATTTAATAAAAATGAAGCCAAAATGGAAAAGCTACCCCATAAGGTATGTTACGAGCAGCGCCGCAGCCCGCCCCGTGGGCCACGGACGCAACCGTACTGCCCCCTCAGGGTCCCTACTGGGGTTGGGTACCGCCGCTGGCCGAGGGACGGGCTGCGGGCGCACTCGCTCTGGTAACTCACCTAACAGCGCTCCTGTTCTGTCTTCTCTCTCTGCCGGCGCGTGCGCGCTCGTGCATATAAATTTAAAGGGCCAGCGCGCCGGTAATTGAATAATTGCCGGGCGCTGACCTATATATAGATCAGGTCCACATAACTTCCCCGCTGGATCTTTGTTGCTTCTGAGCATTAGAGAAAGCATTCCTGTGAATTATCGTCTTGCCGTGTTTTCCGACCTCTGCCTTCGTTTCTCGACTCTGAACCATCGCTACCTGACCAGACCTGCCTGCCTGTCCTCGACTATGATTCATGCACCTTGGCCGCCACCGCAGGCAAGTCACGTCAGGGGTAGCGACCTGGTAGGTCTCCCGCCGCAGCAAGTACATCCTGCTTTACGGCAGGCTCTGGTAAAAACCGGGTCCTATTTAGACTCCGCTCCCTGGCGTGGCTTTTACCACCGCTTGTGGTGGTCCAGCAGATCCATTAGCCCGACCGTCACATGGTACAGTAATAACTTGTAGAATAACTTTCTTTAATTGTTTTCTATATGACTTTGTAAGTCTTTCACATTGTTCTGGAACTGTTTAGGCCCACTGTTGTTTACAGTTCTGCTTAAGTTATTGAGGATTGTGGGCATTGGATTATCAATAGCGCTCATGTGACTGCAATTAAGTTCTATTGAGGTCTGGACTGTAGACAACTGCCCTGGATGTGGCCACAAGAGGAAAATTGCTGACAAATTGAAGAGACAGATAATACGAATGGTAACCAAAGAGCTCAAAACAACTTTCAAACAGATTAGAGGTGAACTCCAACATCAAGGTACATCATTGTCAGATCACACAATCCGTCACTGTCTTTGACAAAGTAGACTAGATAGGAGACGACCAAGGAGGAAAGCAAATTAAAAAAAGTGAGACTGGAAAATGCATAGTGACAAGCCACAAAGCTTCAAAAAATGTAATTTGCACAGATAAGACAAAACTGGAGCATTTTGGCAAGTAACATCAGCGCTATGGTCACAGAAACAAAAATGAAGCATGAAAATTGAGCACTTCAATGATCATGTTCACCCTATGGATCCCCCCTTATACACCCTCTAGCTGTGGGATACACTGCATGGCTCCAGGTACCTGGGACAACCTACCAGAAATATACTCAGTCTCTCCCAGTCCATCTAGCTGCTACCTGTGCTGCATGCAGTTCTGAAAATGACCTGGCTGTTATAATAATGTGACTTGACTGTGAAGATAGATAGAGAGAGGAGGAGAGAGGGAGAGGTTGAGGGAGAGAAAGAGAGAGAGAGTTTGATTGTCTGATTATTGTAGCAGTTAGCACCCTCTGTTCTACTAGCCACACAAAATTAATACAAGAGGCTTTGACCCTGTTCTACTTGCAGACACCAGTAACATTTCCCATATGATTGAAAGTAATACACTTCCAGGTATACTTCTAGCTAAGCTCCACAATTTGAGAATGAAAGCTTAGGTTTCTATGAGTCCATATAAAGAGAGAGGAAACTATCCTATTCTATGCCACATTGTTAGTACATTATTGCAATAAAATCATTCTTCCAGTGGGAGCATAAAAAATGTCATGTATCCTTTTCCATCTTTTATATGTGATCAAAACATAGAAACAACAATGTACTTTTTGACCCTGATATAACATTCTCACAATGAGCCCATTGCAATATTCTGAATAACTTGTGAAGACTTCTGGTTATATACACCTTAGCAACAAAGCTGACAGACGTGAAATTGGGTTTCCAATTCCCTGTATGCCGATTCTCTCTCATTTGTTTTACTTGCAGAATCCAATTTCAGAAATGTGACAATAGATTTCACAAAGTGAGCCAGCTGAACTCAATGGAGACCTCTTAAATGTGCAGCTTAGATTTCCCATACTGCCATTTGTTTTGGATGGATTCACTATATGTTTAGCATTTACCTAGATTTCAATGTGCCCCATTCATATGATGAACAGTTTATTGTTTTTCATTTGACAAGCCATGTTATCATAGCACTGCACGCACTGCGGCTTTCACCATAGAGGTTAATGCAAGTTCATTTATAGCATGTTGGAAAATATTTCCGCTGACCAATTGGTTTAATACAGGCATCGTGTTTTTGTTTATGTGGAGTGTAATTACAATGGAAACTGTCCAGACAATAAAGTTCAGTTGCTTTTCGACAAGTGAAAGGGGTTAGAGAAAAAGGGGGGTGGACAGTCTGGGACTAACAATACTACTTCATCCATCAAGGCACATAAAATTAATGGGCTTTACAAGTGTGCATCCACCTAATAAACAATGAGGATACTTACAGGTAACAAAGTTTTATTAATTTTGTGTCTGGTACAGGGAACAAAGGATTATCTTACAATAATAAACACACTTTATTAAGCAGCTCATCTCATCTTCACAGAGCAGAACAGAAAACTTTTGGATCCATAAAAATTGTACATTTAGCAGCAATTAGATGAGAAATAACATAAAATCAATATATTTTTCGATTTGACATAACATAAAACCATGCCTACAAATTTTTATTCAATCCAGGAGCTGATGGAATGACCAATATATAATAGTAGCAAGAATCATTATTGAATTTATGACTTAAAGGGATTATCTGGAATATATAAATAGAGCTAAAAGAGATGAGCACAGTTTATTAAGCAAATATTTAATCTCGGTATGGTACAAGGACTGCAGTTACAGGAGGGCACAGTATATCTACATACAATGCATACATGATCAATTGAGCAGGTTACTCTTTTACAGATCTCTGTACATATCATGTGCATCATGCAGAGATCAGTTTTGTGGACCTAGTTTTAACAAAATATTACTGTTGTATAAATTTGCTACCTAGTGAAATTATATCAGTGTATTAAAACAGTGCTCTTAAAGGGGTTGTCTCGCTACAAAGATCAGCTTTCAACATGTAGGGAATAGGGTTGAGCGATTATAATCGACAAAGTTGAAATCGGCACTGTTTTTACGTTGATCGGAATTTTCCGATCACACGATAATTTAGGTGAGAATCTGCGCATAATCTATTACTATTGCGCCATTTTCGTCGCTTCTTGTCATTTTGGTGGCCAGAAAATCAGCTTAGAGAATAGAGCAGGGTGAGCTGGGTGTGCGACGTCATGACTGTGATGTGTATGGTTGTCATTGGCTGGAAAAATCACATGACCTCATTTTACATAGAACAGCCCTTCCTGTTCAGCCTCAGTGTGTCTCTGTGACTCATAAGAGCAGGACATGTAGTCAGCTTTCTCCTCAATACAGCTCAGCGACACAGTTCTCTTTGTTCACACAGACAACTATGCTTTTAGCTATGAACATTAGAACATAGGTAGATTAGAGAATTTCAGTTTTAAATTAGTTATATATATAAATATGGCTATTTATTACCAGTTTTTGGTGAAATAGTACCTTGTATTTTGTGCAGCCTGTACTTATATTAGGATACCGAACTTTTCTAGTAACTGCAGGTGTATTTGATAGGTGCAAAACCCACCTTTTATTATCCGTACACGATTTAATTAGGTTTTTTTTTCACTTTTGTGCAGCCCAGTTTTGCTCAAAGACCCACTTTTTAAATAGAATAGGATACAGAACTTTTCTAGTCACCGCAGGTGTATTTCATAGGTGGAAAAACCACCTATTATTATCAGTACACAATTTAGTTACGTGTTTTTCACTTTGGCGCAGCCCAGTTTTGTTGAAAGACCCATCTTGTACTTATATTACCATACAGAAATTTGCTAGTAATTGCTGTTGTATTTCATAGGTGCAAAAACCACCTATTATTATCAGTACACAATTTAATTAGGTTTTTTTCACTTTGGCGCAGGCCATTTTTGTTGAAAGACCCATCTTGTACTTATATTACCATACAGAAATTTGCTAGTAATTGCTGTTGTATTTAATTGGGGCAAAACCCACCTTTTATTATCCGTACACAATTTAATTAGTTGTTTTTCACTTTGGCTTAGGCCATTTGTGTTCAAAGACCCACCTTGTACTTACATTAGGATATAGAAATTTTCTAGTAATTGCTGTTATTTTTCATAGGTGCAAAAAACACCTTTTATTATCGGTTTTTCACTTTGGCACAGCTCAGTTTTGTTCAAAGACCCACTTTGTACTTACAATAGGATACAGAACTTTTCTAGTCACCGCAGGTGTATTTCATAGGTGAAAAACCCACCTTTTATTATCCGTATACATTTCAAATAGGTGTTTTTTTTTTTACTTTGGTGCGGCCCAGTTATGTTCAAAGAGCCACCTTGTACTTAAATTTGATTACAGAAATTTTGTAGTTACTGTTGGTGTATTTCATTGGTGCAAAAACCACCGTTTGTTAAACGTATAACTTTTAAATAGCTGTATTGCACGTGGTGCGGCCCTAGTTTTTTTTCAAATAGCCACGTTTTACGACAATTCTGATAGAAAAATTTTCTAGCAACTGTTCTTGTTTGTCATTGCTGCAAAAAACGCAATTTCTCATCCGTGTAACTTCTGAATAGTTTTATTGCGCTCGTTGAATCTCAGTTTGGCGCAGATAGCGCACTTGTATGATAGTTTGTTGAAAACTATCAATTCCTAGTCCTACTGGGCAGTTGTAAATCCCTGGGACTGAAGGAAGAACACTGTTGATTTTGTCTTACGGTTCTTCCACCAGACCGCATTTCACAGGTATTCGCTAGAAACATTTCAGTTTCTAATCCTAGTTGGCTGTAGGGATTTAAGAAAAGCTGTGATTTGCCGACTTTAAATAAGAGACTGTCAAAAACTCTTCCATACCTTCTTTTTTTTCTTTTTTTCAACATGAGTAACTTTACTTCAACAGAACCGATATACATAACATGAAAAAGTGCAAACCAGCAACCACAAAGGTTAAAGCAGCCACAGTCCAGTGCCCACTGAATGCCATGTGGGTTCCTGGGGGTAGATACATCCTGGACCCATGTGCCCCCATCACAGTCCCATCTACTTGGTCTTCTTGGCCTCAGGGATCCTGGCTGGGGTCTTGTACACTGAGGTGTAGGTGTCCTTGGTCAGAGGGCAGAATCTCCTGGTGTGGACCTGTCCCCTGATGCCCCACACTGGGGGCAGGTGTACCTGCTCAGAATTGGGCACACCACCTTGCCAGTCAAGTCCTTCAGGCTGTGGGCAGTGTAGAAGCTGCGGGCCTCCCCATTGTGCTTGCAAAAGGAGCAGTGGGTAAAGTCAGAGTCCACCTTGGAGGGGTCAGGGTCGCTGGGTTTGGGTCCTGGGGCTTCAGGTGACAGGGGGTGATTTCTGTCCCTCTTGTCTCTGTGGTAGACATCTTTTGCTGGAGCTGGCTTGGCAGGTATCTGGCCTGGGGGTAAGGTGCCATGATCTGTAGATGCTCCTTGGCTGATGGCACCATCGTGTTTGCTCCTCAGGATGGCATGGAGGGTGGCACTGAGGCCCAGGTAATCTCTCCACATGTCAAAAGTCATCCTGGATCTTGTCTGCTGCTCCGGCGTCCCTTCCATACCTTCTTAAATTTTTATCTTTCTGAACATGAAGCGAAATGCAGGAGGTAAGCGAGCAAAGAGGGGTTTAGGAGGTAGAGGTACGAGAGAAGGTGCTCCTTCCAGTGCTGGCGACAACACGCAAGCCAGCAGATCGTCGGTTGCAGGACTGTCAGGCTGTGGCCCAGGACAGGTGTAGTCAATGTCCAGTGAAACTAAAATGGTGGTTGAAGGACTCCTTTTTCCGGCACTTTTTAAATCTGGGAGTCATGCAGGTTTGAGGGTCATGCTGCGGTACAGGACATGTATAGTCAATGTCCAGTTCAACTAAAATGGTGGATGAAAGACTCCTTTTTCAGGCGCTTTTTAATCTGTGGGTCATACAGGTTTGAGGGTCATGCTGCGGTCCAGGACAGAGATGGTCAATGTGCAGTTCAACTAAAATGGTGGTTCAAGTAATACCGCCTTCTGGCACTTTTTAATTTGTGGGTCATGCAGGTTTAAGGGTCATGCTGTGGTACAAGACAGGATTAGTGAATGGTCTGTGACTTTTTTTCTGTGACTTTTATAACTTAGGTGTGTTGCCTAAGATGTAGCACGTATCCATTTTACGGTTGTGGATGTTAATTCCAGCTTCTCCAGCCCTGTTTGGGTGTAAGAATGAAGGTGTTGTTCCTCTCCCATAGATTTTAATGGCTATCGGCGATAATCTATTATCGACTATCGGAAATCGTCTTGATAATTGACGATATCGAATATCGACCCGATGACGATAGTCAACGTAATCGCTCATCACTAGTAGGGAACACTAAATGAAGATGTTTTCCAAATATATTGCGTTGTTCATTTTTTTTGTTAACCCATTCCCGACATTGGACGTATGCATACGCCCTAGCGGGAAGTGACTTCCCGCAAATGGACATATGCATACGTCCTGGCGATCTCGCGGGCTTGCGGGCGAGCCGTGCACGATCGCGACATGGGACCAGCGGTAAATTACCGCTGGCCTCATGCCCTATCATCCCCGGCTGGAGTGAGCTCCGACCGCGGGTGTTTAATCCCTTAACTCCGACGATCAAGTAAGATCGTCGGAGCTAAGTCGCAGGCAGGAGGAGGGAGCCCCTCCTGCCTGCTCCTCGGCGCGCTGCTGCACGAGAGTGTAGCAGCGATCTCCTACCAGCCGGCTCCGGGAACTGAAGATCACTTCCCGAAGCCGTCTGTGATGTCACGATGCCCACAATGCATTGTGGGCCTCGTGACTGACAGTTGTCATGGCGACCAGTGCATAGCAACAATGCTATGAACTTGCCTGCCTTCTAACAGCAACATTCAGAAGATCTGAAGATTGCTGTTATAAATCCCCTATGGGGAAAAGTAAAAAAAAAAAGTGTAAAAAAAAAAAAAAAAAAAGTATAAAAAGGAAAAAAATAAAAATAAACACAAAAAATAAAAAAAAAACACGTACACCGCCCTTTTCCCCTTTACAGACGCCAAACGCCCAAAAAAAGATCAAATATAAATAAAGTACCCATATTTGGTATCGCCGCGTGCGTAACGACCTGTCCTATAAATGTGTCATATTAATTAACCCGTATGGTGAACGCTGTTAAAAAAAATTAAAAAACCATCAAAGAATTGCAATTTTTGTTCATTCTGCAGCACATAAAATGGAATAAAAAGCGATCAAAAACTCATATAAACGTCAAACTTGTAGCAATTAAAACGTCAGTTCAGCCCGCAAAAAAAATTCCTTACACCTCTCTGTATACGGAAAAATAAAAAAGTTATGACTCTCAGAAGACAGCGATGCATGAAAATTGTTTTTACACAATAAAAACACTTTATTGTGCTTCAACATAAAAAACTATATAAATTGGGTATCATTGTAATTGTATCGACCCACAGAGTAAAGCTAACTTGTCATGGATACTGCACAGTGAGCGCTGTTAAAAATAAAAACCACTCTTAGGATTGCAGTATTTTCGTCACCCTGCCTTCCAAAAAACAGATTTAAAACTGATCAAAAAGTCTTGTCCCCAAAAAATACCAATAAAAACTTCAACTCATCCTGCAAAAAACAAGCCCCTATACAGCTCCATACACAGAAAAATAAAAAAGTTATGGCCCTCAGACTGCGATGATGCAAAAACGTGTTTTCCTTTTTGAATAAATGTGTTTTTATTGTGTAAAAGAAGTAAAACATGAAAAAAAATATACAAATTTGGTATCACTGTAATCGTATCGACCTGCTGAGTAAAGCTAGAATGTCATTTATACCGCACGGTGACCGCTGTAAAAAATAAAAATAAAAAAACACTACCAGGAATGTTGTATTTTGTTCAAAATGCCTCACAAAAACCTTAATAAAAAGTGATCAAAGCGTCATATGCACCCCATAATGGTACTAATAAAACGTCAACTCATCCCACAAAAAACAAGCCCATAATCAGCTCCGTATACAGAAAAATAAAAAAGGTATGGTTGTGAAAATAGGACAACATAAAAACACAATTTTTTATAGACCTATTTCTATTGTGTAAAAGTAATAAAACATAAAAAACTATATAAAATCTATATCATTGTAATTGTACCAACCCCCATATTAAAGTTATCCTGTTTTTTATCCTGTATGGCGAACATTTTAAGAATGAAGCCCAAAAAACAATGGCGGAACTGCATTTTTTCCCCCCATTTTCATAGCCCAATACTGAAAAAAAAACTATGGAACACCTGTGCGCCCAAAATGCACAGTACACCCCTAGAGGAGATCCCTGAGGAGTGTTGAATCCAAAATGGGGCGACTTCTGGAAGGTTTCACTTGTTCTGGTACTTTGGGGGCTTTGCAAATGCGACATGGCCCCACCAATATCTGCGTTCCAAAAGCCAAATAGCGCTCCCTCCCTTGTACACTCTGCCATGCGCCCAAACAGCAGTTTACACCCACATGTAGGGTATTGCTGAACTTGGAAGAAATTGCGTGACAAAATTTTGGGTGTTTTTTTTTCCAGGATTCCTTGTAAAAATGAAACATTTTCCGCTAAAATTGCAGTTTGTTGGAAATAAATAGCGTTTTTAGTTTTCACAGCTTAGCACTAAAAAAAATTTGTGAAACACCTGTGGGTCGATATACTCAATGCACCCCTGGATATATTCCTTAAGGGGTGTAGTTTCCAATATGGGGTCTTTTTAGGGGTGTTTATTAAATTTTAGCACCTTATGGCGTCTGCAAATCTGAAATGGCACCTAAATAAAAAATGAAAATGAGACCCCAGAGTCCAGTAGGTGCTCCTCCTACTCTGGGGCTTGTGGTTGAGCCAAATCGCGAACTAGGCCCACATATGGGATATCTCTGAAAATTACACTATCTGGGGAATCAATTTTAAGTTGTATTTCCCTGATCACATCTACCGTGTTCTTGTGAATAATGGAATAAATATTGAAATTGAAAATTGAGAATCTGCAAAAAAAGTGAAATTTTGAAATTTCACCTCCACTTTGCTTTAATTCCTGTGAAACACCTAATGGGTTAATAAACTTCCTAAATGCTGTTTTGAATACCTAAAGGAGTGTAGTTTCTTAGATGCAGTCATTTATGGGGGTATCAAATATGTAGAGCAATCAAAATCAAGTTAGAACTGGACTGGTCCTTAAAAAAATGTATATTGCAAATTTTCTTGAAAATTTGAAAATTACTACTACATTTCTAAGCCCCCTAATGACGTAAATAAAAAAAGACATTTAAAAAAAAGATGCCAACCTACAGTAGACATATGGTTGATGCTAGTTACAAGCCATTTTGAGTGGAATAACTATCTGTCTTACACACAGAAATTTTTGAAGTTTGAAAATGGTAAATTTTTCAAATTTTTCACGATTCTTTGATATTTTTCACAGATAAACAAGGACTTTTTGGACCAAAATTTCTTACTATCTTAAAGCACAATGTGTCACGAGAAAACAGTCTCTGAATCACATAGATAGGTTAAAGTGTCAAAAAGTTATTCTCACGTACAGTGACACATGCCAGATTTCGAAAATGGGGCTCTCTCAGGGAGGCCAAAACTGGCTCCGGCGGTAAGGGGTTAAGGAGCTTCAAGTTATTTTATAACCTTCCTGGCTCTCTCTAGTTTCCCAAGTGATCGACCTGTGTACATCTCCCCCCCCCTGCTGCTTGTTCTATCTGATAGCAGGTAGTGACATTATCACCTAGGTAGTGGCCCGCACAGAACTTTGGTTAGTGAGAGCTTGTTTGTTGTCTGATCTTTCAGACAAAAGAAAGTAACTACTGCTGTTTACTTAAATTTCATGCTGTCAGGACCAGGAAAGCTTCTGAGTTAATCTAATTAGCAGAAGTCTGAATACACAGAGCTCATATGCTAATTACAGACAGCTTTACCAAGAAGTGACAGAGCAAAGCAGCATTATTTCATTCATGCATCCTATGAAACTTTGAGATGAGAAAATCCCTTTAATTGTGGGACTGAAGATCAAGCACAGGCTGTGGCAAAGAGGATACACCATTTGTGACTACACAGTGTGGCAGACCTGGGAAGATAGCTGCTATGACAAGCAAGTGGAGAGACACAGGAGTCGCCACAGGGCTGGATTTACTGCACGCAGAGCAGCAGGCTCATATAAAACAATGGACATTCTTTGAACGGGACTGGAAGTGAGACGAGATGGCAGCTTAACGTGAACACTCCACAGCCTGACCACCTAAATACAGGAAGATATAACTCCAGACTGGTACATAAGAAGCAAAAACTCCCCACGACCCTAACCATGCCACCTAAAAAGGATCTGCTGGGGCAGAAAAAATTACCTAGCACTCCTGTCTCTAAATCTCAACAGTGGGTTGATCCCATGTAGGGCCTGTCTGAAGGAGAACCAGATATGGACATTCAAACACAAAGTGAAATATATGGGAGTTTAACCACATCTCTCCAATCTGAAAGAGGGGTTACTGCTTCTTCTGATAACTTGTCTGCAGAGAACTCTACCTGGCACACTTTCTTGAAACACATTCCCACTAAGGAGGACTTTAAATACTTGGTTTCAGAAGTTAAAGAAGCATGCCACTCAGAAATTGCGGTGCTCCACCAAGATTTAAAACAAGTGGCAGATAGGGTTGACTCATTAGAGAACACCCCAGATGAAACCCACCGTTATGTATCCAAGTTAGAACAACATGCTTCAGTGCAAACTCTGCTCCTTAGGGAGACTCGTAGGCATCTTGAGGACATTGATAATAGAGGACTCCTCAATAATATTAGACTCCATGGCCTACAGGAGCCTGAGGGCTAAAAAAAATCTACAGATAATCCTGGAAGCAATATTTAATCGAAAAAAATCTACAGATAATCCTGGAAGCAATATTTAATCGCCTTCTGGAATTATCTCTATCTAATGTTATCAAATTTGACTGAGTACACAGAGCTATGCGCTCAAACTCGTCAACTAATAAACCCCATGACATCATCTGTTGTGTTCACTCAAGGAGTATGAAGGTCCCTACATCCAATTGCATCTAAATCTTTCTTGGATAACTCTGCAGAAACGGTGCCACTTGAAACCCCTGCATGCCCTTCTTAAAGAACAGGACTTCCGTATAGATGGGACTATCCCTTTGCTCTTTTCGCTTAAAAAAATAACAGGACTGCTACATCGCGTACCTATGAAGATCTTATTCCTTTCTGTTCCACCCTCAACATTGTGCCACCTGACCAAGAGGATTGGGAACTAATGCTTCCACCTATGGCTCCAGCACCTGTTTGGAGTCTGGTGCAACACAAGCAAAGACGTCAACCCTGAAGGGACTCTCTGGGAGGATCCTCAAACCATTCTCCCGCAATTGTACTTTTTTTAGTGCCTGGAGGTCATGCCTCTCTTTGGGTTTGAAGATGAGCCCTTATAGTGCAATAGAATACTTAATTGTATTGTCACCTCCTTTTTTTCTTTTTTTTTTTCTTTTTTTTTTGGCAGTTTGCAGTATACTTTGAGTGTATTTAGTGCCGTTTGCCAATAAGCTGTTTGGTTTAGCATACCAAACTGTTTATTCGGTCCCCCATGAGGCAATTTTGGCTTCGGTTAGACCCTATTGCATGATGTCAGTTTGTTCTGTCTTTTTTGTAGGTTTTTCCCTTACCCTCTTGTATATTACCCTTGTGAGATTCAATCCAGGTTTCTTCCTCAATGGCTATATAGGAGAGGTCGGATTTTATTCTGCCGCAGGCACATTTGGGGGGTGTGAACATTGTTTTATTGGCTTTCTTACATAATGCTTTATGATGGTTAGTTTTCTCTCATTGAATGTGAAAAGCTTGAACGCAAATGTAAAGCAGAAGTTGCTCCTTACTGAACTTAAAAAGCATTGGGCAGGTATTGTATTTTTACAAGAGACCCATTTTGATCAGTAGGGCAGCTTCAGCTTTGCTAAGCACTTTTTCCCTGGCGCATATCAGGCAAACCAGGTTAGACAGAAAGCGGGCGCTGCCATTTTAATTTCAAGTCAATACCCTTTTCAGGTTCTGCAATCGTCTACAGATGGGAGATATGTAAATGTAAAGGGTCTATACCAGGGATCCCCGTTGATGCTTTGCAATTTATATGTGCCCAATAACTTGCAACTTAAATTCCTTAAGAAAGTTTTGATCAAACTATCTGGCCTACAGCCTTCTCCATTATTACATGGGGGGGAATTTAATATTTTCTTCTCTGAAAAAATGGATAAACTTTTGCTTCCAGCTAAGAAATTGCACTCATCCTTAAGGTCCCTCTGACGTGATTTTCATCAATTAATTCAGAAATTTTCATTATATGATCTATGGTGAGTGGTCCACCCCACTGACTGCGTGTTCTCCTATTATTCTCCGCCTTTTTCAAAAGCGTTTTTTAATTGAACAATGGTTCACTTTCCTCTACTGCTGTTTTGTGGGAGGCCCATAAGGCGTTTTTTAGGGGCTCAGATCAAGAAAGACTTTACACTTCAGATGGAAAACTTACAATTGCGTTTGCATGCTATGGAGACTCTCTTGGCCTCCACACCATCACGTTGAGTACTGCAAAATATAGTAAAGATCCGTTTAAAAATGAAATCTCAGGGAAAATAAGGTTCACACTATGCTAGTCATGATGCTCAGAGAGGATACAATAAAATGGTCACCCTATTCTGTCAAGAATAAGGAAGGAGTAGTTTTATATGATCCAAATAAAATTTCTAAATTGTTCCAATCCTTCTACTCCAAATTATATCCCCTCCCTCATACAATTCCATTCACAAGGAAGGACAGACATGATCTTCTCCAGGAATTTCTTTCCTCCAGTGATCTCCCTTCCCTTACAAATTAAATATTAGAATCATTTAATGCTCCAATCACAGTGGAGGAAATTGTGGACACGCTCAAAGAATTGCCCTCTAACATGGCACCTAGTCCAGATAGAGTGACCTATCTTTATTACCAGGTACTCGCTCCTCAGTTAGAAAGTTATATGGTGGCCTTATTTAATGATCTTCTTGAGGGAAATGCTACATTCTTTTATAACATTACTCCTTAAGCCTAACAAAGATCACTTAGATTGCGCTAACTACAGACCTATTGCTCTCCTGAATTCTGATATGAAGGTCTTTACTTAGATTTTGACAAATTGTTTGTCAATCTGGTTGCCCACTCTAATTAATGAGGACCAAGTTGGTTTTGTACCATGCCAGGAGAGCAATAGATTTGATATATATCATTAATAAGAAAAAAGAGCCAGCTTTGGTTTTCAGTTTAGATGACGAAAAGGCGTTTAATCGATTTAACTGGTCTTACATGTTTGCAACACTGAAGGCCTTCGGCTTCCTGGGTTCATTTTGTCAGGCTCTAAAGGTTATTTATTCTTTTCCATCAGCCACAATTCGACTTCCCCACGCTAGATCATGCTCTATAATGACAAAAAATGGAACACGGCAGTGTTGCCCTCTATCACCTCTGTTATTTGTGTTATGTATAGAACCTTTGGCAGCAGCCATTAGAGCTAACCCTAATATTACTGGGGCAGCTGTTAGAGACAGGGATTTTAAAGTGTCCCTGTATGCAGACGACATCCTATTAACATTAACAAACTTACATACCCCTCTCCCAAATCTGCATAACTTGCTGGAACGTTTTGGAATTCTGTCTGGATATAGGGTCAACACATCCAAAACAGAAACCTTACCCTTAAATGTCCCCCAATCTCAATTCAAACTCTATAAGTCAAATTTCAATTATAATTGGAAGCAGAACTCTATTAGATATTTAGGAATTAAGTTGACATCTTCCTATAATACGCTGTACTCTTATAAATACCCAAATTTGTTTTTGGAAATTCACAGACTACTATGTGGATAGCCTCCCAATTTAATTTCTAGGATGAATAGCCACAATCAAAATGATGGCGCTCCCAAAGCTTATGTATTTAATCGAAATCTTGCCAGTAATGATTCGAGCCTCAGAACTTAGGTCATTGCAAAGCTGCTTTTTTGAAGTTTATATGGGCACATAGGAGCCATCGCATTCCTAAATCTGTCTTATTGAGGAGTAAGGACTCTCGCTTCCTTGTCCAGTCTATTTCTCCAGCTGTCCTCTCTCACCTTACTGCTTTCTGTAACCTCTCTCTCTCCACTGGGATCTTTCCATCTTCCTTCAAACACGCCATCATAACCCCTTTACTAAAAAAGCCCTCTCTGGACCCGTCCTGTGCTGCTAACTACCGACCAGTCTCTAACCTGCCCTTCATCTCTAAACTCCTGGAATGCTTGGTCTACTCTCGCCTAATCCGCTATCTCTCTACTAACTCTCTTCTTGACCCTCTGCAATCAGGTTTCCGCACCCTACACTCCACGGAAACTGCCTTAGTTAAAGTTTCAAATGATCTCCTGACAGCAAAATCTCAAGGTAACTACTCCTTGCTGCTTCTCTTGGATCTCTCTGCAGCATTTGACACTGTGGATCACCACCTTCTCCTCAGCATGCTCAGTGCCATTGGCCTCCAGGACACCGCTCTCGCTTGGTTCTCATCTTACCTGTCTGATCGCTCCTTCAGTGTCTCATTTTCTGGTTCGATCTCCTCTCCTCTTCCTCTTGCTGTTGGAGTTCCTCAGGGATCAGTTCTAGGTCCTCTCCTCTTTTCATTGTACACAGCCCCCATTGGACAAACCATCAGTAGATTTGGCTTCCAGTACCATCTCTATGCTGATGACACCCAATTATACACCTCCTCCCGTGACATCACTCCAGCCCTGCTACAAAACACCAGTGACTGTCTGTCCGCTGTCTCCGACATCATGTCCTCTCTCCATCTGAAACTAAACCTCACTAAGACTGAACTTCTTGTCTTTCCGCCATCTACTAACCAATCCCCCCCTGCTATTTCTGTTTTTGTATGTGGTACCACCATCTCTCCTAGGCAGCAGGCCAGCTGTCTGGGGTTATACTAGATTCTGATCTGTCCTTCACCCCATATATCCAATCCCTTGCCCGCTCCTGTCACCTGCACCTCAAGAACATCTCCAGAATCCGTCCATTTCTCACCGTGAAAACAACTCAAACTCTCATTACTGCTCTTATTCTTTCTCGTCTTGACTACTGTAACTCCTTGCTTATCGGTCTGCCTCTCTGCAAACTCTCCCCTCTTCAATCTATCCTGAATGCAGTAGCCAGGCTCATCTTTCTCTCCAGCCCTTATACTGACACCTCTACCCTGTGTCAGTCACTGCACTGGTTGCCCATTCACTACAGGATACAGTATAAACTCAGCATTCTCACTCATAAAGCTCTACACACTGCTGCCCCCCCCCCCTACATCTCCCCTCTCGTCTCTGTCTACCACCCGACCCGCTCTCTCCGCTCTGCTGCTGATATCAGGTTACACTCATCAATCATCCGAACCTCCCATGCCCGTCTCCAAGATTTCACACGTGCGGCACCAATTCTCTGGAATATGCTACCGCGGGCGATCAGGCACACTCACAACCCTCACAGTTTTAAGAGGGCCCTGAGAACACATCTTCTCAGTCTGGCCTACTAAGATCCCTAACTGCTATCACACACATTTGTCACTCCCTACACTAGGGCACTCACAGGCACTTATCTGTATATAGATGTACTGTCAGGGTGGCAGGTTCATCCATTTTTCATGTAAACCACCCCCTATTTATGAAACAAGGCTGGACCATTGTAAACTTGGCACTTCTTACCGTATGTTTCACCCATACACCCTAATAGATTGTAAGCTCTCACGAGCAGGGCCCTCACACCTTGTGTCTCATCTGTAAGTTCTTTTAATGTGTAATGTCTGTACGTTTACCCTTGAATTTGTAAAGTGCTGCGGAATATGTTGGCGCTATATAAATAAAGATTATTATTATTATTATTATATATAAATATTATTGTCTTATATCATTATATCGGACATCTTTTCTTAAATAGCTTTAAACCGCCTGTGCTAGAGTGAATTATTCGGGCGTCTTCACCTCCGCCCAGTATATTACAACATATCTAAAGTAAATCACTCATTAAGAAATGCGTTTTTTAAGGCCATAATTTTGGCCTAATAAATTGTTGAAATTTTGCTACATTGCTTAAGGAGTGATTCACTTTAGATATTATTGGGCACTGCAGGTCTGGAGAACCCCACTTTGGACCTCACTCCATGCTTATACCAGGTGAATGGAGGTAGAAAAATCATGGTTGGCTCCTGTACACCCTAATTCACTTCTTTGGTTCACATTGCAAATCAAATTGAAATCCCACTTTTAGGACCCATAGCCTGAACCTGGAAAATTTGGAATGCCTGTCATTAATAAATAGGATTATCTTCGCAGTTCTCACCGCTGCCATCCTTTCTTTTCCAACCTCTTCTACCAGATAGTGTGCATAGTTTACATATGAAACAATGGTTGGATAAAAAAACTTTTCCAATTCGCAGATATAGTAGACAGAGATTACAGAATGATTTGGGATACTTTCTCACTGCCACTACTCGTATGTAAAAATTACCCATATCTTAAATACTACACTTTCCACATCAGGAGTTTCCTCTCCTACGCAATTTGGGAAATTATGTAAGTGTGGCCCATCGACCAAAGGCCTGATCTCAGAAATTTATAGAATACTCATAGATTCTGATGCAGTGGTATGAAAACATCATGGTTATATGCTAAAATGGGAATCATATCAGGGCATATCATTATCTGCAGACCTATGGCAAGCCATTTGGCGCAAGACTTTTAAATCCTCATCTTGTTTTGTATTTAAGGAGAATCAGACCAAATTACTAATGCACTGGTACTACACCCCCTCCCATTTACACTCTTTTAATTCTTTGAATCCAGATGTATGTTGGAGATATGGCCTGGACAGAAGCACTTTGACCCACATTTTTTAAGAATGTCCCAGGATCATACTAATTTAGGAGAAAGTTAAAATACTGCTGGCGGATCTATTGGAGGTTTGGGTTCCATTGACACCTTTATCTTACCTTCTTAACCCTTTAAGGTCTATGCCTGTTTTGTAGTTAAGGACCAAGCCCTTTTTTTCAAATCTGACATGTGCCACTTTATCTGTGAATAACTTTTCAATACTTTTACCTATCCATGTGATTCAGAGATTGTTTTCTCGTGAAACATGTGCTTTAATTTAGCAATTAATTTTGGTCAATAAAATCCTTGTTTAGGTATGAAAAATATCGAAATGTTGTGAAAATTTAGAAAAATTTGCAATTTTCAAAGCTTAAAAATTTCTGTGTGCAAGACACACAGTCACACCAAACAATGTAGTAAATAAGGAACATCTACCATATGTCTACTTTGTGTTGGCATGATTTTTTTAAACATCCTATTATTTTTTAAGACATTTGGGGGCTTTAAAATTTAGTAGCAAATTTTAAAATTTCCAAGAAAATTTGCAGAACAGATTTTTTTGGGAACCAGGCCACTTTTGATGTGGTTTTGAGGGGCTTGTATGTTAGAAACCCCCATAAATGACCCCATTTCAGAAACTACACCCCTTAACATAGTCAAAACAGCATTTAGGAAGTTTATTAAGCCTCTAGGTATTTCGCAGAAATTCATGAAAAGCGAAGGTGAAATATTCAAAATTGTAACTTTATTGCCGATTTCTGATTTTTGTTCATTATTCATTGGAACCCTGTAGATTTTACCAAGAAATCGCAACTCAATAATGATTCTCCTGATTATGCAGTTTTTAGATATATCCCACTTGTGGCCCATATGCGCTTTTTGACTCTTCCACAGGCCTCAGAATTGAAGAAGCACCTTCTTGTTTTAGAATATTTTTCAGGTTTTATTGGGGTAGTGATGGGCAGTGACAGATGTGGGAACAGAAGTTAAAAACTGTCTTTTTAACTGATCAGATAGCTATAACAATATGAGTGAGGGGAACAGGGACTTGGCAATGAAGTGGTTAATTTTTGTGTGTTTTTCACTGTATGAGCCAGTGATGATCACTGGCAGAAAATTGCTGGAACTTGAAAGTGGCAAACTGTCTGATCAGACAGCTGCCACAGATAGATCACGGGGGCAGTGAAGTGATTAGGCAGTTAATAAAGTAATTTCAGGCTGTGACATCCCAGATCGCAGCACAGGGCACTAGGACCCAGCACAGAAATAGGATCTCCTCACTCTCTATCACAGAACACAGCCCTGGACATGTATCAGCTGTAATGGGTGAGTCAGCAGTCTGACTGACCAATCCCAGCGATCCTCCACACCAGACTGCAATGATTGATCACCTGCTGTGTAGCTGTGCTATTTAGCTGTCAGAAACAGCAATTAGCAGGGAGCTTTCATCTTATCTCTGCACAGGGAGACAGAAAGCTTTCATTACATTCCTGGATGTCATGGTGCATTAACAGGCAGTGAACCATGACGTTCAGGAACGTCAGGGTGCCTTAAAGGGTTAATATACCTCCATTTAAAATGAACCACAAAATTTCTAGACTTTTATTGCACCTTCTGACGGTGGTCAAATGCCTAATAGCTAAACACTGGAAGTCAATCTCCCCCTTCCGTTGCAGATTTACACAAGCAGATTAAGGATTTTAGAGAGGTTGAATATTTTTCAGCCTTGCCGAATAACAACTTGGATAATTTTGGAAGAGTCGGGGGTTTATGGGATACATTTGCTATAACACATAATATCTAAACTTCTACATTTGAAGGATGAGGTATTAATTTACCTTCTAAGTATTGGATTCCGCATATAGTGTTACCCCCTCTTCCACCCCTTTTTCCCTTGTTTTTTGTTTCTTTGTCTAATTTTTATATTGTGATGTGTGTCTTGTCCTTAGGCTACAAGAGCATCCATATAGTGTTATACAGTTATTAAGCTAAAGAAATCATATAGTTGATAAATAATACATAAAACCGGATTTATTATTAATCTTTATTATAATCAGCTTCTTTAATTACCAAAGTTTATTATCTTCTGGATCCAGCTATCAGTTTATGTTCAACATCTAGAATTTCACTCTCTTACTATGTACAAAATGCAATTTTATATGCTTGTTGTAAACTCTGTGTATTTTCAATTAAAAAGTTGATAAAAAAAAACTTGACAGAACTTACTAGACATGTTGGACACAGTTCTCTTCCTAAGTCATATCTTGATTAGTATAGACATATACCAATATTTTGCTTTAAAAAAAAAGTCTTTAATACTTTTGGTGCATTTTATCTTAGCCACATCCCCTTTTCCATGTCTTTTAGAGTTATCAAAGTAGGTTAAAAAAGTAGCTAGAACACCTTACATATTTGTAGCTTCTCATTTTATACTGACCGCTTGTGCCCCTTCTGGTTTTGTTATAAAGAGGTTCTTTCAGCACTCCTGAACATCAGCTAATGCAGGTATTTGCATATAATGTAAATAATTGGAAATAACAATCCCGGGGTCTAAGGGTATGTTCACATGGCGTTTAGCGGTGCATACTGTGTTTGCCGCAATACGCCGGGTGTTTTTGAAGTACGCGCTGGCCAGCGCATGGGGTCATAGTAATTACGCGCTGGACAGCACATACTCCTAAAGCGAAGGGAGGCTGGCCGGAGGCCGGCCCCATTCACTTTCATTATCCACGGCCGCAAAGAATTGACGTCACTTTTCTCTTCCGGCACACAGTACCAGCGTATTGTATGCCAGGGGAGACGGACGTAATTCGTTGCTCTCAATGAGAGCTATGAATTACCGCAATTGCGGAGAGCATTTTGGGTGTATTGAAACACAAATACGCACTGAAACGTGCCCCGCAGTTACGCCATGTGAACACGCACTAATAGTCATAAGAATACGAGTCAGTATCTTTATTTACATAGCGGCAACATACTTTACAATGTAGAGGGTATAAGTACAGACAAAATAACAAACATTACATACTAACAGACACAAGGTGTGAGGGCACTGCTCGAAAGAACTTAATATCTATGATAGTGCAGAGGTGAGATGAAAGGTGAGAAGTGCTTAGTTTACACAATGGTCCAACCATATTTCATAAATAAGGGGTAGCATGTACAAAGTTTGGGTGATTGAGGTATTTAATCGAAGTTCATCAGCAGAGGAGAGAGATTAAGTAGGGTGGTAGACAGAGATGAGGGAGGAGATATAGGGGGTGTAGCACCGTGGAGAGCTTTATAGGTAAGAGTGATGAGTTTATGCTGTATTCTGTACTGAATATGCAACAAATGCAGTGATTGACACAGGGTATATGCATCAGAATACCAGCTGGAAATAAAGAGAAGCCTGGCTGCTGCATTCTGAGCAGCTTGGAGAAAGGAGAGCTTACAGAAATGGAGACAGATAAGTAGGGAGTTACAGTAGTCAAGACGAGAATGTATAAGGAAAAGGAAGGATTCTGGAGACGTTTCAGGGGTACAGATGACAACAAGGCAAGGGATTGAATATAGGGAGTGAAGAACAGATCAGAATTTACTATGACCCCAAGACAGTGGGCCTGCTGCCTAGGAGTTGTGGTACTACCACATGCTGAAACAGAAATAGTAGAGTGAGGTTGGTTAGTAGATGGTGGAATGACAAGAAGTTCAGTTTCAGTGAGGTTTCATTTCAGAAAGAGAAAGGACATGATGTCAGAGACAGCGGACTGGCAGTCACTGGTGTTTTGTAGCAGGGCAGGAGTGATGTCATGGGAAAAGGTATATAGTTGCAGCCCAACCTGCCTTAGCATAGTGATGGTACTGAAAGTTAAATCTGCTGATGATTTTTCCAATAGGGGTTGTGTAGAGTGTAAAGAGGAGAGGACCTAGAACTAATCCCTGAGGAACCCCAACAGCAAGGGTAGAGGAGAAGAAGTCGAACTTGCAAATGAGACACTAAATGAGCTGTTAGAGAGGTTGGATGAGAATTAAAAGAGAGTGGTGTCCTTGAGGCCAAAGTCGTTGAGTATGCTGAGGATAAGTTGGTGATCTACTGTACAGTGTCGAATATTGCAGACAGATCCAGAAGAAGCAACAACGAGTAGTTGCCTTGAGATCGAAATGTCAAGAGATCATTTGAAACTTTAGCTAGAGCAGTTTCTAGGGAGTATAAAGTGCAGAAACATGAATCTAGATGGTCGGGAATAGATTATGCAGATACATAGTGGATTAGGCAAAAGTATACTTAGCATTCCAGGAGTTTCAAGATGAAGGGCAGGTTAGAGACTGGTCAGTAGTTTGCAGCACATGATGGGTCCAGAGTGGGCTTTTTTTTTAGTTAAAGGATTATGGTGGCATGTTTAATGGAGAATGGAAAGATCTCCAGTGGAAAGAGAGAGGTTAAAAATTGCAGTTAAGTGAGAGAGGACAGGTGGAGAAAGGGACTGGACAAGGTGGGAGGGAATTGGGTCACTAAAGCAGTTAGTGGAACAAACAGACAAGAGAAGTCTGGATACTTCTGTTGTTGTTCTGAGAGCAGATTAGGGAATGTATGGGAGAAGACAGGATGGATATATCTTGGAGACTGAGATATGAAATATTCTTGCTTGGCACAGTGAAGGGCAATATGGTAAGTTCTAAGCATGAATTTTTAATAGAGAAAGTCTGCAGGTAGCTCTGATTTTCTCCATAGACCTTCAGCAGACCTGGAACATCACTAAAGAAAATGAGTTTGAGGCTTGTGCCAAGGTTGCCAGTGTCTTTCTCTGGTGTTACAGTATTTAAGTGATGCCACTATATCCATGGCAGTTGAGAGCATTTTATTATAGTCTTTAACACCCAGGTCGGGACAGGAGACTGAGAAGATCGGGGACAGTGAGGACTGTAGAGTGTCTATGACTTCCTGAGTGTTTATGGTGCAGAGATCTCTGAATGTGTGACGGGCAGGTGTGCCCAGAAAAGACTGAGAACTAGTGAGCAAAGAAGAGGAGGTTATGTTCAGAGAGCACAAGAGGAGAATTAGTAAAGTTAAAAATTCAGTAGAGATGACAGAAGAACAGATAAAGTGAGTTCCCATCCTTGTGTGTGGGAGAATCTGTAAATTGCAAAAGGTCAAGGGAAGAGGTTATTGAAAGAAACTGAGAGGCAGAAGGAGATATAGGGTCACCAATTGGGATGTTGAAATCATCCAGGATGAGAGTAGGTATTTTAGTACAGGGAAAGGGAGGAAGCCAGGCAGAAAAATGATCAAGAAACTGGTGGGGTAAGCCCAGCTGTTGCAATACAACAGTCACTTTTGGAGAAAATGGCCAAAAGAGTTTAGGGTGTGGACTGTCAGGGACAATGTGGGAGGAATGACAGTGTGGAGAAAGAAGTATGGCAACTCCTCCATCCTGCCTGATCTCAGGTCTGGAGGTATGGTTGAACTGTTAGGGAGAGCTGCAGGGAAAACAGTGTCAGAATGTTAGAGCCATGTTTCTGTAAAAGCTAGTAGGTTAAGGAGAGGAACAGGATTTCCAGAGCACACATTTAAAGGACGCAGGAAAAGAAGTACAACAAATATTCTGCAGATTATTAGGGTTTCTCTGGGAGTTAGAAGAGGAGGGTTGGCCAGGATTATGAGAGATATCCACTGCAGCAAGAAGCAGGGGAATAAAAAATTATAACATATTGTTCATTGACTTTAATGAGTGTCACTTATGTGGCATCATTGAAGAGAATGGTTTGGGTAATTAAAGAAAGTAAATAAATAGTGCAAGGGACATATACATGGGTGAGGGAAGGAGACTAGAGCTAATGTAGATTAAATTTTCTGGGGCATGACTGGGTGGTAGAATACAAGACAGAAGTAGAAGACAGAAGTAGAATTAGAAGACAAATAGCTGTGAGATAGGTTGCAACCTAAGCATTGTGAATAATAATTTGTACCATAAGACGACAGGTTACTCACAAGAAAGTTGAAAAATCCTGGCCCACTTCTGTCCAAATTCAGTCATAAGTCATAAAAGCATTTAAAAGCTAGCACTTAAAAAGCTGGCACTCAAATAATTGGCATAAAGACAATGATCATACAGATCTGAGGTCTTCTATTAGGCAGAGTTCACTAATCAATGAACCCAGGCGACAAAATTATATAGGGTGGGGATACAATGAGATAACATGGTAACAGAGAGGAAAAGCCATGAAAGGGGTACTCTGTATATAATATGCTATACACATAAACAGAGGAGAATCATTGGGAAAAGAGCTGGTGTTTAATGTAGTTCAAGCATACCAAAAAATATAAGAAAAAGCACAGTGAATTAGAGCAGTTGCCAGTTGCTGGAATCAGTAGTCCGGCATGCTAAGATACCTGTCACAATGTGCACCGTGCTCCCTGCTCTGGACCATGGATGCCCTCGTGTCTGCGTTCCTATGAGTGGTCACATCAGGGGTAGTGACCTGGGAGTAGTGTTGATCGAACCGTTCGAGTCCAACTTTTTCGATGTTCTAGACTTCTGACCGAAGTCACGCCATTTTAATACATTTTAACGCCTTTATGCACTTTTGGTAGCCATCCAATCAGTGCTGAGCACATAGAAGTGTCATAAACATCATCCCTGAGGTGTAGGGCTCTCATTGGCTGCTAATATCACATGACCAGGCTCGGACTGGGCCGCCGGGGGACCGGGGCATCCGCCGGGGGGCCCCCCCCCGAGCCGCTGTGGGCCCGGGCAGGCAGTGCCGTCGCTCCCCGGGGCCCGGCCGCGCATCCGGTCACTGGATGCCCGGGACCCGCGTCCCGAGCGCCCAGAGACTAATGTCCCCGACTCCCGGGGCTGCGCGGTGTTAGCGGAGCACAGCGCCACTAGCACTGCGCTCCGCTGATCTCCCCGGCAGGCTGAACGAATTAGGACTTCCGCCTGCCGGGCGCCGGCCCCTATTTGCTGACGTGGGCGGCGCGGGGGACGTCACTTTCACCGCCCGCCTTGCAGGGCGCCAGTACGGAGCCGGCGGGAGCTCGAGCGGCCGGGACCTGCCGGGAGCCGGAGCGGGAGCCGGAGCCAGGTAAGTGGCTGGTTGTTTTTTTTTTTTTTTAAACTATCTAAGGGGGGCCCCTGCTACTATGGGGGGCCCCTGGGTTACTATGGGGGCCCCTAAACTAACTCAGAGGGGCCCCTGACTACTAAGGGGGGCCCCTGACTACTAAGGGGGGGCCCCTGGCTACTATGGGGGGCCCCTGACTACTATGGGGGGCCCCTGACTACTATGGGGGCCCCTGACTACTAAGGGGGGCCCCTGGTACTAAGGGGGGGGGGGGGCCCTGGCTATAAGGGGGGGCCCCCTGACTACTAAGGGGGGGGGCCCTGACTACTAAGGGGGGCCCTGGCTACTATGGGGGAGGGGGCCCTTTGACTACAAAAGGGGGGGGCCCTGACTACTAAGGGGGGCCCTGACAAATAAGGGGGGGGCCCTGATACTAAGGGGGGCCCCTGACTACTAAGGGGGGGCCCTGACTACTAAGAGGGGGGGGGGGCCCTGGCTACTATGGGTGGCCCCTGACAACTATTGGGGGCCCCTGGCAACTATTGGGGGGCCTTGGCTTACTAATGGGGGCCCTGGCTACTAAGGGGGACCCTGGCTACTAATGGGGGGCCCTGACTACTAAGGGGGGCCCCTGATTACTAAGGGGGGGCCTGGCTACTATGGGGGGCCCTGGCTACTAAGGGGGGCCCTGACTACTAAGGGGGGCCCTGACTACTAAGGGGGCCCCTGACTACTAAGGGGGGGGCCCTGGCTACTAAGGGGGCCCTGGCTACTAATGGAGGCCCTGACTACTAAGGGGGCCCCTGACTACTAAGGGGGCCCTGGCTACTATGGGGGGCCCCTGACTACTAAGGGGGCCCTGGCTACTAAGGGGGCCCTGGCTACTATGGGGGGCCCTGGCTACTAAGGGGGGCCCTGACTACTAATGGGGGCCCTGACTACTAAGGGGGCCTTGGCTACAATGGGGGGCCCCGGACTACTATGGGGGCCCTGGGTCCTCATGGGGGCCCTGGCTACTATGGGGGGCCCTGGCTACTAAGGGGGGCCCTGACTACGAATGGGGGCCCTGACTACTAAGGGGGTCCCTGACTACTAAGGGGGCCCCTGACTACTATGGGAGGCCCTGACTACTAAGGGGGGCCCTGGCTACTAAGGGGGGCCCTGACTACTAATGGGGTCCCTGACTACTAAGGGGGTCCCTGACTACTAAGGGGGCCCCTGACTACTATGGGGGGCCCTGGCTACTAAGGGGGGCCCTGGCTACTATGGGGGGCCCCTGATTACTATGGGGGGCCCTGGCTACTATGGGGGGCCCCTGACTACTATGGGGAGGCCTGGCTACTATGGGGGGCCCCTGACTACTATGGGGAGGCCTGACTACTATGGGGAGGCCTGGCTACTATGGGGGGCCCTGACTACTAAGGGAGGCCCTGACTACTAAGGGGGCCCTGGCTACTATGGGGGGCCCCTGACTACTAAGGGGGGCCCCGGACTACTATGGGGGGCCCCCTGACTACTAAGGGGGGCCCTGGCTACTAGGGGAGGCCCTTTACTAATGGGGGCCCCTGACTACTATGGGGGCCCCTGACTACTAAGGGGGCCCCTGACTACTATGGGGGGCCCTGGCTACTAAGGGGGGCCCTGGCTACTATGGGGGGCCCCTGATTACTATCGGGGGCCCCTGACTACTATGGGGGGCCCCTGACTACTATGGGGGGCCCCTGGCTACTATGGTGGGCCCCTGACTACTATGGGGGTCCCTGGCTACTATGGGAGGCCCTGACTACTAATGGGGGCCCGGACTACTAAGGGGGTCCCTGACTACTAAGGGGCCCCTGACTACTATGGGGGGCCCTGGCTACTAAGGGGGGCCCCTGGCTACTATGGGGGCCTGATTACTATGGGGGCCCTGGCTACTAGGGGGGGCCCCTGATACTATGGGAGGCCTGACTAATATGGGGGCCGACAAACTAAGGGGGCCCCTGGCTACTATGGGAGGCCCTGACTACTAAGGGGGCCCTGGCTACTAAGGGGGGCCCCTGGCTACTATGGGGGGCCCCTGGCTACTATGGTGGGCCCCTGACTACTATGGGGGGCCCTGGCTACTATGGGGGGCCCCTGACTACATAAAGGGGCCCCCTGATTTACAAAAGGGGGCCCTGACTAAATAAAGGGGCCCCCTGGCTACATAAAGGGGCCCTGACTACTAAAGGGGGGCCCCTGACAAACATTAAGGGGCCCCTGGCAAATATAAAGGGGCCCTGACTACTAAGGGGCCCTGACTACCTAAAGGGGGCCCTTACTACCTACACACTACCTACAGGGGCCCTGACAAACCTAACACTAGCTAAAGGGGGCCCTGATACCTACCCCACTAGCTAAAGGGGGGCCCTGACTTCCTACATACTAGCTAATGGGGGGGCGGGACTTCCTGCCCCACTAGCTAAAGGAGGCCCTAACTACCTTTATACTACCTAAAAGAGACCCTTAACTGCCTTTTACACTCCCTAAAAGAGACCCCAAACTGCCTGTAAAACTCCCTAAAGGGGGCCTTAACTGCCTGAAATACTATCTAAAAGAGACCTTTAACTGCCTGTATTACTCCCTAAAGAAAACCCCCTAACTGCCTGTATACTCTGCATTATCTCCAGGGGGGTTAGTCCTTTCCCCACCCCCAAAACCCCTTAGATATTAGGCTTTTAAGTTATGGCTTGTAACCCCTCTCCCACCCTGGGAAGTTTGTGAGAGGTTGGGAATAGGTAAAGAGATGCTGGAAAATTGAGGATTTAAGATATTTGTGGTAATTTCTGCAGGGATGAGTTGTGTCGGGACAAGTCATCATGACGGTGTGGGAACGGATGCAGAAGAAAAAGGGATAAAACGACTCATGAAGAGAAGAGAACGAACTCCTCAGATAGGACGTCTATGGTGAGTCCCTGAAAGTAAGGGGTTATGTTACTTCTATATTGGAATCATGGTTGTATTCACTGTAATGTGATGTGACCGAGGGTGGTGTCTTGAACATCTATGCGGGTCTCTATATGGCAGTGGTTGTAGGTTTATACCTGAGCGGTGTCTGGGCCACTATGTGGCTCTATAAAGGCGGTGTTGTAGGTTATATTGGCATTGTTTAGTGGGAGTGTACATGTGTCCCTGATTGACCCTGTGGGGTAGGGAGTTACACCCTTTTACTTTCTTGTGGTGTGTTATTTAGAAGGTGGTGAGGTGCGGACCAATGGAAACGTGGAGGGAGATATTGTATGTGGGTGGAGGGAGATATTGTAGTGTGGGTGGGGGGGGATATTGTATGTGGGTGGAGGGGATATTGTATGTGGGGGGAGGGGGATATTGTTTTGTGGATGGTGGGGGATTATTGTATGTGTGTTTGGAG
Source organism: Phyllomedusa bahiana (assembly GCA_025379985.1). Lineage (NCBI taxonomy): Eukaryota > Metazoa > Chordata > Amphibia > Anura > Hylidae > Phyllomedusa > Phyllomedusa bahiana. Next base: position 140,002 of record JAODAL010004869.1, read on the forward strand.
GGGGATATTGTATGTGGGGTGGAGGGGGATATTGTATGTGGGTGGGGGGGATATTGTATGTGGGTGGAGGGGGATATTGTATGTGGGTGGAGGGGATATTGTATGTGGGGGAGGGGATATTGTATGTGGGTGGGGGGGGATATTGTATGTGGGTGGAGGGGGATATTGTATGTGGGTGGAGGGGGATATTGTATGTGGGTGGAGGGGATATTGTATGTGGGTGGAGGGGATATTTATGTGGGTTTGGGGGGGATAAATTGTATGTGGGGTGGTGGGGGATATTGTATGGTGGGGGGTGGGGATATGTATGTGGGTGGAGGGGGGATATTGTAAAGTGGGTGGAGGGGGATATTTTTTATGTGGGTGGAGGGGATAGTGAAAGTGGGTGGAGGGGATTATTGTATGTGGGTGGAGGGGATATTGGATGTGGAGGGGATATTGTATGTGGGTGGAGGGGGATATGTATGTGGGTGGAGGGGGATATTTTTATGTGGGTGGAGGGGATATTGTATGTGGGTGGAGGGGGGTATTGTATGTGGGTGGAGGGGTTTTTGTATTGGGGTGGAGGGGGATATTTTATGTGGGTGGAGGGGTTATTGTTGTTGGGTGGTGGGGTTATTGTATGTGGGTGGTGGGGGATATTGTATGTGTGTGGAGGGGATATTGTATGTGGATGGAGGGAGATATTGTATGTGTGGGGCGGGGATATTGTATGCGGGTGGAGGGGGATATTGTATGTGGGTGGAGGGGATAGTGTATGGGGGTGGAGGGGATATTGTATGTGGGTGGAGGGGATATTGTATGTGGGTGAAGGGGGATATTGTATGTGGGTGGAGGGGGATATTGTATGTGGGTGGAGGGGGATAGTGTATGTGGGTGGAGGGGGATATTGTAGTGGGTGGAGGGGGTATTGTATGTGGGGGGTGGGGATATTGTATGTGGGTGAAGGGGGTATATTTTTTGTGGGTGGAGGGGGATATTGTATGTGGGTGGGAGGGGGATAGGATGTGGGTGGGGGGGATATTGATGTGGTGGAGGGATTTGTATTTGTTGGGGGATATTGGTATGTGGGGCGGGGGATAGTGTTTGTGGGTGGAGGGGGATAGTGTATGTGGTGGCGGGGGATAGTTTTTGTGGGTGGAGGGGGATAGTGTATGTGGGTGGAGGGGATAGTGTATGTAGGTGGAGGGGGATATTGTATGTGGGGGGAGGGGATTTGTATGTAGGGGGAGGGGATATTGTATGGGGTGGGGGGGGATATTGTAAGTGGGTGGAGGTGATATTGTATGTGGGTGGAGGGGTTTTTTGTTTGTGGTGGAGGGGGTATTGTATGCGGGTGGAGGGGGATATGGATGGAGCTACTTAGCCCTGTGTCTAATATAGCTAGACAGACAGATATGTGCGATAGACGATATGCGACTCACTTGCTTTGTACTACACCATAAAAATTCTTTTTTTAAACCGTATTATGTGGTAAAATGGGCGCATTTATGTCCGAGAGGCCGGTAATATTTTTACGTACAGTAGGGTGGGCCCCCCAAGATCAAGGGTGGGCCCCCCCCCCAGATCAACTCCCCTGTGGGCCCCAGACCCCCCAGTCCGACACTGCAAATGACCATGGTATATATATTTCACTGTATTGCATTCTGAACGCCAGCTCACTCTCTGTACTGTACAGACAGCTCTTAGTTAAATAGAATTTTCATCTCCATAGACAGCAATAGTTAGGGCATTTGATATTGCTGACTGCATCTTTCCCACACCCAGAAGCTGTTATTTAGCTACATTTGCAGGCTCACAAAACGCCTAACTCTCATATACATCTTACTCATATAATCATACACAGAGCCCAAAAGTCCCATTTTTGCAGTATTGGTGGTGAAATCATTTTATACCACATCATCTCCAATTCTCCTATGCAATTAAATATATTCTAAATAGTGGTTGGTTGGTGAAAATTATTTTAAGTGGAGAAAGTTCATTTTGGCAGTTTTGGAGGTTCAGTAATTGTATAACACACTGTCTCCAAATCTCCTATACAAAGAAATATATTTTAAATAGTGGTTGGTTGGCGAATATTATTCTGAGTGGTGAAAAGTTCATTTCTGGCAGTTCTGGGGGTGAAATACCTTTCAAATATACCGTGTGTTATTGTCATACAGAGATATATCCAGGAAATAGAGTTCTCTCTGTTGCTAAATCTTAATCAACGCCAAAAAGGGTAATTTTGCCAGATATTAAGTCCAGAAAACTCTGAAATATACCAGTGCGTTATTGTAATCAACATATATATGCACTCTTTTTTATTATACAGTATATACAGTATCTTGTGCCACACGCAGAGCTATAATAATTAGCTTTTGAACATGGTGAGAACTAGAGGTGGTAAGCGAGCAAGGAGGGGTGTAGGAAGTGGAGGTACAAGACAAGGCACTCCTTCCAGTGCTCAGGACAACACACAAGCAAGCACATCATCAGTCGCAGGACCATCAGGCCTGTCATCGCTTGCTCGGTTCTCTGTGCGTCTCATTACTGAACAACGTCGCCAATCTGTTCTTTAGTGGTTAGCAGACCCTGTATCCAGCGCTTTTACCTTCTCTTCCTCTCAGTCATGGCTACAAATGTGATCACCATCAGTCCATCCTGAAGCAAACACGGACCAAATCACAACCCAATATACAGACCACTCCAAATAATCCATATTCTAAGACCTCTTTGATAACACAATGCAGTTGGGATCAGAAGCAATTTCAAAAGATCAGGAAGCCAAATAGGTTGATTTTGTCTGCTCTGATGCCCAAGCGCTGATGCCCTCAGAGGAGGAGAAGGAATCTGGTCCGTCGACATAAATACTGAGCGGTCAGCAATGCCTCGCAGTGCCTGTGGCTTTTAGCCCACAAGTTGAGGATGTAGACTGTGAGAAAGAGGAATTCACCTGTGATGATGATGACATTGTGGATCCAACGTGGTCTTTTGAGCAGCAGCTGGCAAGTGCATCTTCAATGGAGGAGGATGATGGAGTAGTGTCATTGCAGGTCCGGCCTCAGAAAGGGAGAGGGCAGTTGCACAAGTCTGCTGAAACTACTCCCCCAGCCATGGTCAGTAGTGGCAGCGGGAACACCGATACTAGGTTTCCACCGTCGAAGAGGTCAAGGACCTGTGAAGCCTGGGCCTTTGTCGATCAAGCCACAGATTCGCCAACTGACGTCATATGCCGGATTTGCCGTCAAGGTGTCAGTAGAGGAAAGAATGAAAAGAGCACATGAATGAATGAATGAATGAACAGGCACATGCATGGAAACCATGAATTGCTGTGGAATAGTCACTTGGAGAAAAAAGGCCAGACAGGACCTGGGCTTCCAACCACCATGACATCTTCTGCCTCCTCCTCCTCCTGTGCAACTTTCAAGCCCAAGCAGTCCTCTGCATCCGATGTGCCGGAGCAGCATGAGCAAGCACCATCCCCAACTGTTGTCCGATTCCCACCACTGCACAACCTACACCTTCCCCTTCCACCAGTGTGATCTCCACGCCGTACATCAGCCAGCCTTTTGTGTTCCAGTTGTGGGAGCAAAAGAAACACTTTCACCCCAACCATCCCAAAGCCAAAAGCCTGAATGTCGGCATTGCCAGGCTGCTGGCCTTGGAAATGTTACCTTTCCGCCTGGTGGACACAGATGGGTTCTGCCATATTTCCAATACCGGTGTCTTCTTATGTGTCAAAGGGGCTTTTGGGCCCCTTCAGGATGCAGGGCCCCGTAGCGGCTGACACCGCTGCACCCCCTATAACTACGCCCTGCAAGCTGAACCTTTCATATTCCCTGTTGGGATGTTCTTGTTGTACACCACATATATCACATGTACAAAGCTTGCAAGCAGAGGCGTAACTTGAACTTCTGGGGGCCCTGGTGCAAAACATGTGAAACGTGGGGCTCCTGCCAGTGTACATGTGCCTATTTTCCCTAATACTGGTGTCTTCTTATCCCATCAGGATTGCAGTAGTCCCACGGCCCGCCGCCGCCTATCTCGGCCGCCGGCCGATCGTTAGGGTACTAAGCTCGTTTAACCAGTCGCTAAGCTATCGCTTCAGGACCTTGGCCGACTGGCAGCGGTGGCCGGGTACTAAAATGTATGTGCGTCGCCGGACGCACTCATTACAGTTAGTGCTTTGGCGGAGCAGAGAGCTCCGCAGAGTACTAAGGAGCCACAGGGAAGGATGAGGCTCTGTGCGCGCCGGAGTGCACAGCCCAGCGGCGTTGAGCGTCATCACGCTGGCACGCGAGGCCTGGTGACGTCACGAACGCCTCTGAAGAAAAAGACTCGGGATGCAGTGACCAGCGCAGGGGTAGCGAAGGTCAGGTACAGTGATGTCAGTGGTATTAATTTTAATTAGCTCTATATCATGCTGGGTGGTGCTATTATTACTGTCATATGTGCAGGGAGGGGTGCTATTATCTCTGTATATGTGCAGGGAGGGGGGCTATTATCTACTGTTTGATGTGCCGGGTGGGTGGCTTTTATCTACTGTCATATGTGCTGGGCGGGGGTCTATTATCTACTGTCATATGTGCAGGGAGGGATGCTATTATCTACTGTCATGAAGTGCAGGGAGGGATCGAATATTATATACTTGTTATTTGTGCAGGGTAGGGGGGGCTGTTATCTACTGTCATATGTGCTGGGAGGTGGGCTATTATCTACTGTTATATGTTGCAGGGAGAGGGGTGCTATTATCTAATGTTATATGTGCAGGGAGGGTGGGCTTATTAGCTTCTGTTATATATGTAGTGAGGGGGGCTATTATCTATGTAATATGTGCTGGGAGGTTGTGCTATTATCTACTGTCCTCATATGTGCAGGGGGGGCGTGTGGGGGGGGGGGGGGGGGGGCCTAGCTCTATTATCTACTGTTTATATGTGCAGTGGAGGGGGGGGCATATTATTATCTACTGTTCATATGTGACACAGGGAGAGGTGCCCTAATTATCTACCTTTTCATATGTGCAAGGAGTGGGGCTATTATCTACTGTTGTATATGGTGCAGGGCAAGGGGGTGTATTATCTAATGTAACTATGTGCGGGATGGGTGCGTATTATCTACTGTTATAGGTGCAGGGCAGGGGGGATATTATCTACTGTCATATGTGCAGGGAGGGATTGCACATTTATTACTGTCATATGTGCGGGAGGGGGGGGCTATTATCTACTGCCATATGTGCAGGGGAGGGATGCGTATAATCTACTGTCAATGTGAGGGAGGGGTGGCTGTTTATCTACTGTCATATGTGCGGGAGGGGTGCTATTATCTACTGTCATATGTGCAGGAGAGCGGGGGCTATTATCTATGTCATATGTGCAGGGAGGGATGCTATTATCTACTGTCATTTGTGCAGGGAGGGGGGGCTATTATCTACTGTTATATGTGCAGAGGATGCTATTATTGTATGTTATATGTGAACAGGGAGGTGGCTATCTATCTACTGTTATATGTGACAGGGAGGGTATGCTATTATCTACGGTCATATGTGCAGGGAGGGGGTATTATCTACTGTTATATGTGCAGGGAGGGATGCTATTCTCTACAGTTATATGTGCAGGGAGGGGGGACTGTTCTCCTATTGTTAATGTGCAGGGAGGGGAGGCTATTTATCTGACTGTTATATGCGTGCAAGGAGTGGGGGCTATTTATCTTCTGTTAATATGTGCAAGGGAGGCGGTGCTATTATATACTGTCATATGTGCAGGGAGGCCTATTATCTACTTGTTCAATTATGTGCTGCGGGGGGTGCTATTAACTTACTGTCATATGTGCAGGGGGGGGCTTTGTTATCTACTGTCATTATGGCAAGGAGGGTGCTATTATCTACTGTCATATTTGCAGGGAGGGGGGCTGTTATGCTACTGTCATATGATGCATGGGAGGGGTGCTATTGATCCTCTGTACTTATGTCGCAGGGAGGGCGGGCTGTTATCTACTGTCATGATGTTGCGGGAGGTTGCTTTATCTAATGTTCATATGTGAAGGGGGGGGCTATTATCTACTCTTATATGCTTGACTGGGACGGGGTGGTATTATCTACTGTCATTATGTGCAGGGGGGGCCTATTATTCTACTGTATATGTGCAGGGAGGGGGTGGTTATTATCTACTTGTCATATGTGAAGGGGGTGGCCTATTATACTACTGTTATATGTGCGGAGGGGGCTGTATTATCTACTGTCATAGGTGCAGGAGGGATGGATATTATCTACTGTTATATGTGCAGAGAGGGGGGCTATTTTCTACCGTTATATGTGCAGGGAGGGGGGCTATTATCTACTGTTATAGTATGCAGGGGGGTGGTATTATCTACTGTCATATGTGCAGGGGGGGGGGCACTATTGTATCTACTGTTATATGGCGGGGGGGAGCTATTATCTACTTCATATGTTGCGCAGGGAGGGATGCTTGCTATTATTTTACAAAACTGTTACTATCATACATGCAACTCTCCCGTTTTTGGCGGGGGGGTCACGCTATTTGGGGTCCCACTCCCGCTCCCTCCGGGGGAGCTGGCATTCCTCCGCCGCTTGCAGGCGGCTGGGGGTCCTTTTAATTACCGCGCGTCATGAGTAGCGCTGGTGCGCTTACTTGCGCAGCGGGACCCCGCTCGCCTACAGCGGGGCAGCCTGGCCCGCCAGCGGAGCCGCTCACGCAGCCGCGTGTCTCAATGTTGCGGGGAGGAGGCACGGAGGGATCGCTCCCTCCTCCATCCTCTCCCTGTATGTACGGCGCCGCCCTCTGGTGTTGTGAGAAGTAATTACAGGTCAACGGGGCAGGGGGGGGAAATGACCCTCGCAGGCTGACAGGGGCTATGGGACGCGCGGCTGCTCTCACTTCCCCTGCGCCGCAGTAAGAGATCGGGCAAGGAAAAAGCGGCCACGATGCAGGAGACTGTAAGGTAAGTGGATTTATTTATTTAATTTATATGTTAGTTTAGGGGGGCTCTACCTGGCTAACAGTGAGGGCAACTTACTGGCAACAGAGGGTGGAATTACCTGGGCAACTAGAGCTGGGGGCAATACCTGGCACAAAAAGGGGGCACTACTGGATAACAGATGGGGGCTCTACCTTGGCAACAGAGGGGGCACTACCTGGCAATCAGTAGGGGACAACTACCCTGGCACCAGAGGGACACTTACCTGGCAACAGAGGGGGTCACCTACCTGGCTAACAGATGGGGGCACGACCTGGGCTAACAGATGGGGGCCTCTATCCTGGCTAAAGTGGGGGGGGTGTCACTACTGGCTAACAGGAGGGGGCATACCTGCAAACAGAAGGGGGGCATCTACCTGGCAACAGCAAAACAGAGGGGGGCATCTACCTGGCTAAACAGAGGGGGCACTACACTGCTATCCCAGATGGGGGCATAGTCTTGGCAACAGAGGGGGACACTACCTGGTCAACAGAGGGATGGACATCTACTGGAAACAGAGGGGAATCCCTTGACATGGCAAACAATTGGGGGCAGACTACTGGCAATCAGGATGTAGGGCTCCTACCTAGCAAACTAGATGGGGGGAAACCTTAACCTGCTGACAATGAGCGGGCACAACCTGGCAAACAATGGGGGCACATACCTGGCTAACCCCTTTAAATAATGGGAGGGCAACTACTGGCTACAAAGTGGGGCATTACCATGGCTAACAAATTTGGCTCTACCTGGCTACAGAGGGGGGCATCTACTTGGCTTACAAGGGGGAACTACCGGCCTGTAAGGGGCACTACCTGGTTATGGGGGGGCTACTACGGGCTATAAGGGACATCTACCTGGCTTTCTCTTACCAAAGCGCGTTATGCAGTTCTGGTGGAGTGGGTGTAGGCTTGTTTGCGATAGGGGGCGTGGCATACCAACAAGGATGGGCGCTGTCCAATGCTAATTTTGACGCGGCGCGCCGTTAGCGGGCCGCCCACTATAAATTCTCACTTGCTTTTCGCGATGTTTTTCGATAGTTGGGCAACTATGTGTTATATGTGCAGTGGAGGGGGCGCTATTATCTACTGTTATTTGTGCAGGGAGGGGGCCTATTATCTACTGTTATAATGTCAGGGAGGTGGGCTTTTATCTTACTGTTTATATGCAGGGGGGGCTATTATCTACTTGTATAGTGCATGGGGAGGGCTTTAATCTACATGTACTTATGTGCTGTTATTGAAGGCCTTAATAAGTACACTATATATACTCGTGCTGTGGGGGCCTTATAAGCACTATCTAGAATTATACCTGCTGGGGCGTTCCCGAAGAAACTGCCTATATCCTACTGGGGAATCCATAACCTGCCTATATACCCTGCTCGGGGAGATTCCTATCCTGCATGTATACCTGATGTGTGGAATCCAGAAACTGTCCATATAACCTGCGGGGGGATCGACGCATAAACCCCTGCCTATATACTGCTGGGGGAATCCATTACCCTGCTATATACTGCTGGGGAGATCCATAACCTGTTCCATTTACCTGTCTGGGGATCGCCATAAACTGTCCATATACCTGCTGGGGGATCCATAAACCTGCCTATATACTTGCTGGGGGATCCTGAAAACCTGCTATTTACTCCTGCTGGGGGAACTAAACCTGTCCCTACATAATATATGCGGGGTATCATAAAACCTGCCTATATATAACATGCTGGGGGACCTAAACTGCATATATACCATCCTGGGGGATCCAACATGCTCAGATACATACTGGGGGATCCATAAACCTGCCCATATACGCTTGCTAGGGGACCATAACCTTGCACCAGTATACCTGCTGGGGATCAATTACCTGACTTTATACCTGCTGGGGTGGACATTTAAAACTACATCACTGTACTACTGGGAGATAATATAAAGTATATAACCAACTACCTGGGGGCACGTATAACTACTGGGGGCCCCTTTTTTCCCTTCACTGGGGGTCACATTTTTTTCTGCGTTGTGAAGTCGCAAACAGTTTTTTTAAGCCGGTTTTTAAAGGGGCCTCAAGACAAAGTTTGATAAGAGTTAGCAATCGACTCCCGCGGACCCAGTGTTTTTTAACCCAGTTTTAAAGGCTTCAATCGATTGAAAAGACCTTTAAATCGACTCCGGGACTAGGAGCACGCCCCCAGAGCGCGCTAACATGCACCTCCTAACTAGCCCCTGCTCAAGCTGTCCTCTCTTTCCATTAGCCATTAAAAGGGGAATTAATATTTTAGCCTCCGAAATTTTTTTGGGTCACTCTTGGGGCCTTTTCAAAAAGGCTTATTGGGCACGATTTCAGCCCATAATTTGGGGTGTCTGCGCAAATTTAAAGGGCTAAAATAGGGCCCAGTCATTATTTAATCCACATTCTCAAAGAACTATGGATTACGTCTCTTCTCCCCCCCCGGCAAATCCGCCGGGGGGGGAATAAGTACATGTCATTTACTAGCGGCGTATACGTGCCACTAGTAATGATAGTCTATGGGCCGGCGAGGTGCCGGCTCCCCGCTCCCGCCCCCGTCCATACGGCGTAATTGCACGGCGCCATATTTCACGAGCGGGGAGAAAGTGACATATCAATTGTTTATGGCGGGATACGCACCATCAATAATGCTCGCCGCCCCCTCCCTGGCCCCGCTGCACGGCACACAGTGTAATTGCAGACAAAATCCGTCGCCGCAATTACCCCGACAATAAGCCGTGTGAACATAGCCTTAGAGACAAATTTTCTTCACTTAGTTGTTCCAAGTATCCAGTTTTTCTGTTATGCATGGCAATTCCAGCTTCTCCTCATCTGTATAGGTATAAAAATTAACCAGAACATCTTCCCCATGACTTGGGGGTTTTAAAGTCGAGTTGAATAGGGAAATTTGAAAACCGAACTTAAAAAAGTTTGAGGTTTGAATCAAACTCGAACAGTGAATTAGACTAATGGGTATTGTCAGTTACTGAGTTCAGAAGTCGCACATATTAATATACCTGTAAATAGAGGAAAAGATGATCACATGGCAGTAGAAATTATTAAGTACCGTATATTCTATCAAATTCTTTCATAATTCATAAAAGCATTTATAAGCTAGCACTTAAAAATTGGAAACCAATAATGTATAAAACATCTCTAATTTTTTTGTTTTTTACAAACAGTGGGGATGTCCCTGCATTTTGTCTTTTCCTTCTTATTAGTTTGAGTTTCACAGCAACTGCCTCACGCATGATATATCCAAGCAGATCAGCAAATGATGCTGCACAGCCATGGCCTTGAGTGGTTTCCTAAATTTTGTATTTCTATAAAGTTTTTTAGTTTTAGCAATATAATATGGATTATAATGTTAGATGTTTGTGATTGTGTCATGTGGTTTTATTTATCCTGTATGTAGTTATCAAGTAACTAGATTATTGCATACCTATTTCCAGTCCATCTTTTTTGATTTTTTTCTAGTGGGGTGATGAATTTTAATGTTTTTAAAAGGTCTGATTTGCTACTGTTCAGTCTTGCTGGTTTATCCTGGCCTGGTTTTTTTCTTCAAGTTTGTGGAAGTCCTGTATCTTGTGACAATTCCAGTTTGTCAGTTTTTTTTTTCTTGCAGTTTTTAGTCTTGCTTTGTGTCTGAGTTCTCCTGTTTAAGTTAGGGACTTTGTACTAAGGC